>CAUYLG010000681.1:0-150221 GCA_963573385.1 Cacajao melanocephalus
TTTAAAAAACTTTTATGTCTTCTGTCTGTGCATCCTCAATCTTTTATTTTATTTGTTTTAATTCTTCTTTTATTATTTTTTTTTTTTTTTTTTTTTTTTTTTTTTTTGAGACAGAGTCTTGCTCTGTTGCCCAGGCCGAAGTTCAGTGGCGTGACCTTGCAACCTCTGCCTCCCAAGTTCAAGTGATCTTCCTGCCTCAGCATCTCAAGCATAAAGTTTTTAAATAAACTTTCACTCTGACTCTAACTTGCCTCAGTCTCTCACTCTGCCATATGCTCCTCAGCCAAATTCTTTCCTCCAAGAGGGCAAGAATTGAGTTGTTGCAGACCCATACAAATTCAACATTGCTAACGTCTGTAGGAGTGCTGTTAGTGTGTGGGAGATAGCTGTAGTTGGAGAAGTGCTTAAAAGCAAAGTAAAGGAAGCCTCATTCATAATAGCAGCTGAAGGAAAGGAGACCAACCAGCCTGCTTGAGTCAGGTGAGAACTGACTTATATTAAGCAATGGGTCATTGTCTTGATAAACCTATCTTCATATCTAAAACAGTTTCTTTGTGAAAAATGTATTTGCTCAATAATTATCAAGGAGACTTAATGCTGGGTTTCTCTACAAAGCTTCTTTGAAAGAGTAAAAAGCCTCTTTGGCTTCTTGTGACAAAGGTCATGACTCTGGAATAGTACTTTAAGTTGGATGCACTTAGAATCTTCATATTAGAATAATATTTAATATACTATATCAGTAATAGCTGGCCATATGCAAGAGGGTGGACATTTGTGAAATTTGGGTGGGTCTTAGAACCTTGGGACTGTTTTTTCTCTTAGGAGATCTCACTTCTGAATAGGTAGGAAATGTTCTAAGTGATAAATTTGAGACAGTCAAAACCATATGTTTTTTTTAAGAGTTTTGTAGCACAGGCCAGGCACACGTCTGTAATCCCAGCACTTTGGGATGCTGAGGCAGGTGGATCACCTGCGGTCAGGAGTTTAAGACCAGCCTGGCCAGCATGACAAAACCCCGTCTCTACTAAAAATACAAAAATCAGCTGGGCATGGTGGCACACCTCTGTAATCCCAGCTACTTGGGAGGCTGAGGCATGGGAATCGCTTGAACCTGGGAGGTGGAGGTTGCAGTGAGCCAAGATGGCACCTCTGCACTCCAGCCTAGGTGACAGAGTGAGACTCCATCTCAAAAAAAGAAAAAAAAATAGTTTTGTAGCGTAGAAGGTCTATACAAAAAGAAGATTTAGATATCTTATCTTCCAGTGAAGGCGTGGCTAACAAGAGGCCATCAACATCTTGGATAAGGACAGAGTTTCCAGTGATAAAATATCTAAATCCTTTTTCCAAACGTGGGAGAAGAGAAGAAAAAACGACTTTCATTATAGCCTCAAGGAATTTGCCTTAATGTAAACTGGAGGTCTATATGATTCTTGGGTTTTGTTGGGAAAGAAAATAAAGTAGATCAAAGAGCCGCTTCTATAAAATATTTAGTAATATCAGGGATGCAGGATAGGAAAGGGATGGGGTTGTGAATGACAGAAAAAGATGGTAATGCTGCAGCATGTACTGTTTGAAGAGCTTATAAAAGTTGTCAGAATAAAAATGAAGTCACTTGTTTGAAAAACCATGAGAAATGGAGCCGAGGAAGGCCATGGAGGGAGAGTTCTCATGCAGGAATGCCTGATAATAACTATCACAAAGGACTGCAAAAATCACAACCTTGCACAAAAGCCACCACAACCTTACAGAAAAGCAAGTACCTTTCCAACCCCAAACTGCTGCCACTCTTGTTATTGCTCCTTGTAGCCAAGAACAATTATTTCAAAACGAGTGTGCAATCCACCTCATTTCTCCTTTAAAAACATCTGTCTTATTTTAACTTACTGAATATGCACATAATTAACTACGGCACTTGTATTCCCATTGCAATGCCCATTCCTGAGTAAATATAATTTTCTTTTAGAAAGTCTCTGTCAGTTATTTACATTCACAATCTTTAAAATTGTGACTATCTCTGCTAGTTTTCTTGCATTGCCAAGTGGATGGTAATGTGATGGATTATTTAAAGTATTTTCTTAAGGTATCCAGGTAATTATGCATTACAATTGATCCAGAATAATGATCACTGTTATTTGTGGGAGAGGAGTCTGGACGGGCTTCAGAGAGACACAGCAATTGCTTTGGTTCTTCCTTATCATTTCAGATTTGACTAAAAAGGCTTCACCTTTTATGTGACGCCTTGTCTGACTCCCTTCTCTCTGGAAAAATGAATTGCTTCCTTATTTGTGTACCACTTTACTGCATATCTATGTTGTATGTGTATTTCATGCTGTAGTCTTAATTCCTTTCCTCTCTGTTTCTTGAGGACATGTCCCTGTCTTGTGAACATAGTTGTTTCTCTAGGCACTAGCAGATAACATGCTGCATAGTAGGTCTTGAGTGACTGCTTATAAAATATATGTGTAATTGGAGGTATAAATATATTAAGACAGGGTACACAAAACTTTTCTTTATGAAATCCAAATAAATTGTGTAATTATACTACATATTTCGGTGTAGTAATATCCATTATTATTGTTTAAAGAATGTAATGGAAAAATATAACGGTACTTATGCAGCAGCACTTTTTATACTTAGCAGTATTTTCACTAACCAAATACATTTTCTATCACATGCTACAATATCTAACCTACTCAAATATTTGCAGATCATTTTCATTATCTAAAAGAAAAGTAAATTGAACATAATTTAGTAATTAGTTTACAGCTCTAGATTTCTCTTTTATAACTTAAGAAGTGAGTCGGTCATTGTTTATTCTACTAATATTCATTTTCAGCCCTTTACCTGTAAGCTATGTTTCTCAGATTTCATTGCTACCTGGCTTCCAGGTAGATTAGCTCATGAGAGGTGGGGAGTAGGTGGTAGAAAAGAGGAAGAATGGAAAAAGCCAGGATATCTCTCCTCTACTAGTTCATCCTCAGTAGCGTTTTATAGTAGTGGATGGTTTCCTCTGTGGTTTTGACTCCCCAGTAGATAGCCTTTGCTCAGTTCTAGTCCTTATCAGGCAGCTCTGGCTTCTAGTCTCTGGTAGTAAGACTTTTACCTTTGCCACCCCAGCCTTAGACGTGGCAGTGGCTTTATACACTTGCTCATCTTTTGGTTGCTTCACCATCCCCTGTTGGCTTCTCAGCTCTTGCTTTGCTCATTACATACGTATTAAATTTTCTCAATTTAATTACCTAGAATGGTTTTTGCCTGGCCCCCAACTGATAAAATAATTATATTAATTGACTATGTTTCTAACAAGTTTAAGTTTTGTAATTATTTTTCCCAGTTTGATATACGGAACTTAAATATTCTAGCCTTTAGTAAATGATACAATATGGCAAAATATCCAGAAATAGTGATGAATCCATGGTTCTTCAGCAGAAGAAGGAAAACCCTCTTTAAATGTACATAATTCCTTTTAGTAGAGTTCCAGAAATTTGTTCCATCGGGTCCAGATTATTTCCACGTAAGTGTTCGAGTGTCACCTATGTGCCATTGAGAAGTCAACTACTACAACGGCTTTGAAGATAGAAGTCACTGGTAGTTTGTATTGTGTCACTATTGATTCATATAAGAGCTCTTAAATATTATTAGATGGAAATATACATGAGTGAAAAGTGACGATGGAGAGGGAGTGATGAACCAGGACCAACTGGCACAGCTAAAGAGACAGGGTGGCATTAAGAAATCATGCTGGGCATTGTGAGAAGTAACATGACTTTTATTCTTGGTTTAGTCAATTATTGAACTATGATCTGGGGCAGGCCACGTAACTTTTCAGGCTCCTCTCTCCAACAGAGACGATGAATTTTTCTTTTTTTTTCTTTTTTTTTTTTTTTTTTTAGGGAAGAAGTCATCTTGAAACCCTGAAAGTACTGACTGATAGATATACTTGATAAGAACAAAAATATTAATCATAGCACAGTATATATATAGTAGGTGCAGTATAGCCAAAATTATGAATGAGTTTTGAAACAATTAGGTTAGAAAAAGTAGTACTGAAATGACAAAAAGGCAAGGAATCAAGAGTCTCTAGCTTTTGAAAACATGTAAGAGGAGAAAACTAATTTATCTGACATTTTCCTACTTAAATCTTATAATGTGTTTCATTGTCAGTTATTGTACCATTCTTGTTTAAAACCTCACTGACATATTTTATTCCAATGTACCCTTGGAGCACTGGTTATGATCAAATGCCATCATCTATATTATGAAGTAGGTAGTAGAGTGATTAAGTCAGAGCAAATAAAACCACTTGAGAAATTAGTCATAGAATTTTAGAGAGAATCTAGGATGCCAAACTCCTACATAAATTGCTTGTGGTTTCCTGTTATACAACTGGTTGCCAACATTTATAAATGTTGTTCCTTTATAATCTCCATTCTACATGGTCTTGTCACTTTGATGGTTGACTTAATTATTTTGTATGTGTATGCCAAAATTTAGTTGCTTAAAAAATGATACTTTTCTCAAACTCAGGGTGTTAATAAACCTTTTAAATGACCATCAACAGAGAATATTGTTTTATTTTCTAGTGTTTCTTTCAAAAAGAAATTTTGTTTAACAACCATGTCTAATATAATTTTATTGCTGGGTTGAACCACATGATAGTTTGGATCTTTTCTAGCTCTAAAATTCTGTGAATATTAGTTTAGCATAGATAAACGTTGCTTTTGATGGAGCGGGCTGTTGGGAGTGAAAATGGAGAGGAATGATATAGTGGCATAGTGCTTTAATATTAAGTTGGAATTTACTAAGTGAAAATAATGTCGTTAAACCCTACAGCAAAATGATTATGAAATTTTTTTCACTGAAAATGGATGGATTTTTCCCCTTTGTTTTAGTAACAATTCTGGGTAATAAATAATTTTCTATCTTTTTCAAGTCACAGTAGTAAGAGTTACACGATATGACTGTTAATGCTAACTTCCCTATTTCTAGGCTACAATTAATTTGCAAAGTAGAAAGTGCTAATAATGTCTAGGAATACGGGCATACACAACTATCCTTGCTTGCTAATCATGGGAATTAAGTTTTGGGAAATATGATTTAGAATTGCTTAATTACAAGGAAAGAAAATGCAAGAGATGTGTATATCTATCCAAAGTCTTATTACGAAGTGTTTTCCTGTGATGGGTTTAGGTCAGATCAGGTACATTAACCATACTGGTCACCAAATTCAGAACTGGCGTTGGAGGAGTAGTATTAGATTTGGAGAATTGGTGTAAAAACGTAGAAATGCCTTGCATTTCAATCGTTCATCAAGACAGTTCAGGAAAACAGATTTGAGGGAGTTTCTCAGGGCCCTTATTAAGGTAATTCTCCAGAATCAAGGAATACTCAACACAGCGGTCAAGCTGTATAAGCAAAACAGCTCAATATTATGAACATAGGCTGAATGTTCAACTGGATATCCACCCACAATTATATTGCCAGTTAAATTCTAGTTTATAATTCACTCTCTAATTAATTCAAGAAATGAAAAGCATTTTTTTTTTCTTTTCCAGTTTTCTGCCTTTGTATCTTTCTCTCTCATTGTCATTAACTCCTGGGTTTTCTCTCAGTTTCACTTCCGCAACACAGTACAGATTCAACATGCAAAGCATACAACTCAAAAGAAAGATGAAACTTGGGTCACTAGTCTCCTGGCTCACTTTGTTAATTTGCCTCAATTGCCATCACTAATTAGGGTGAAGAGATGACTACTACCATAGCTATTACTGCTTTTGCTGTATTTAAATGCATTTGAAAGCCTTACGTGATTTTTCCCGCTTGATGAACTTATTACTCAATGTATAATCTAGGAAGAGGAGATTAACTTTCTAGAATTTGGTGACTTTTTAATAGATAAAACATGTCTTCTGTATGAAAGAATGTATACAATACATAGGCAGAATTTAAAATGTAATAAAATAAATACCTACATACTCAACACTGAGTTATAAAATAGACTAATAACAATACTTTGGAAACTGCTTTAATAATCCTCTCAAAGGATTACCTTGCCTCTATATATAATCTCTATTCTGACTAGTATGTTAAAATTATTCATTTATGTATGTCCTTAAATGATAAATTATTCAAGTTTTTGTGTTTTAATAATTAAACAAACAGAATGATAGTGTATATACTTTTATGATTTTCATTTTTTTCTCAACAGATTTTAGATCTATTCACATTGGGCATACATAGCTATAGTTTATTTAATTTTTTCATGGTTTAGGTTTAGTATACCATTGCATGCCTTTATCGAAAAAATTTATTATACATGTGTCACCCATAAACCTTTGAATTATTTCAAAGTATTTTTTCTATTACAAACTGTGTTAATATTCCATTGCTCATAACAAATTATCACAAACTTAGAAACTTAAATAGCACAAATGTGTTATCTTGCAATTTTGTGAGTTAAGAGTCTGCATGGCTCAGCTGTGTTTGTTTGCTTAGGGTCTCACAAGGCGTTGCTCAGGGCTGCGGTCTCCTCTGAGCCTCGAGCTCCTCTTCCAAGCCCATTTAAGTCACCTGTAGAATTCATTTCCTTAGAGCTATAAGACTGAGATCCCACTTTCTTGCTGCTTGCCAGCTGGGCACCTTCCACAACTTCAGGGACCACTTACTATTTTCTGCCATGGAAACCATTCTACAACAATAAATGTTTGCTTATTCAAGTACAGCAGAAGAAATACCTTTAACTCTGAATCTCTCCTGCCTTATTTAAGGGCTCTCTGATAATATTAGGCCCACCAAAAGTTACATTCCTTCTGATTAACTCAAAATCAACTAATTAATTACCTGAATTGCCTCTGCAAAATTCTTACTGTAATAAAACATAATAGAATCATACAAACGAGATATCATGTTCAGCAGTCCTACTCACTCTCAAGGTGAAGGCATTAAATGGGGTATGTACACCAGGGGGTGAAAATCATGAGGACCATTTTGAAATTCTGCTTACCATAGAAACAATTTTGTAAATAAATATTCCTGAATATTCCTCTTGTTTTATTTCTTATAACTGTTAGCATTCCTTGTATGTTTTCCAACTCTATCAAGTTAGGCTAAACAGTTTCCAAAAAGGTTCTGTCACATATAGTCACAATTAAGATATGAGAATTTATCTCATATACATTCTCACAATTTGAATTTATATTTAAATGCAATTTTATACTTTTTAAATTTGCCTTACCCATCATTTGTTACACTTATTTTTAGATACCTTATTTTTATTGATATTGTAATTTTTGAATTATATTTTCTAATAGTTTTATATATTAATATCATATTCAATGGACTCACTAAATTATTACTTTTAATAATTTATATGTAAGGGTTTTTTCAGATTTACTATGTGGACAAATGTGTCATTTCTTGTTTTTTTTCTTTTCTCACCTTATATTTTACATTGTATTTAAATGTAAAATCCAGATCCCACCAGACTGCATCCTGCCATAAGGTTCAAAAGCTGTTGTGTCTCTTCGTCTCTGGATCCCCTTTGACATCCCCTGCCTGCAGCCAAGACCATGGTTGGTTGCTGCTGCCAGGGGCAAAGCTCAAGCCATTGGCATTGACCCCACTGCCCTTAGCAGAAAATCAGCTGCACATTTGCATGTGCCCCGGGCACAAACTTTACCACCTGCAGCTACTGTAGCTGAGAGCTGCCTCCAACAAGGCAAAAGCATGACCTGCCCTCACCAGCAGTAATGCTGCACACTTGTAAGGGCCCTAATAATAGGATATCCCACTTGTAAGTTCCACCTGGGGCTGATATCTCAGCTACTTGACTATGGCTGCTGCCACTGAAAGCCATGCCACCCTCTCTAGTACCTGCACTAACCAGGGGACTTTAGAACAGGTCTTCCCAAACAAGCCCCACATCCCGTCCAGTACCTGAGCACATTGTACAAGGATCTGGGGATCACCCAGCCCAGTCCACCACCATTGGCACCTAAGTACACCTCTCAGGGGCCTGACATTGTGCCCACACAACCTACTGTTGCCACCATAGTTGGCACTCACCTGAAAACACCACCTGCAGGCCTGAGGACTGGCCCATCCAATTGGTCACAGCCACCAAAATACCAATGTAGACCACTTGGGATCAAGAGGGTTGTCCCATCACTCCTCCTGCCATTGCCCTCACCAAGTCCGCTGCCTAGAGACCCAAGTACCCACCCACACGTCCAGCCCACCACTGCCATTATTGGCACATGAAAAGCCTCCCAGAGGCCCAATAATTGATCTGCTTGGACAGGTTAACATTGATGCTAGTGTATGCTGCCCGGGGACCAAAAAATAGGTATGCTCAACCTGCCTTGCCACCACTGGGAACTATACAATGGGTTACCTGGCATGCCAATTCCCAGCAAAACTCTCATATAGATACCACTAACAACCACACCCTAAGCTACTGAGGAAATTGCAGACACCATTGATGCTGATAATAGCCAAATAAATCATACAGAGACTACACTATTCCATGCACCCAGAATCAAAGCTAAAATGTTCCACAGAACCAACACCATAGATACATCTATAGGAAAATATCATTCCCTATGAAAGCAAATGCAAAAAGTTGGAAGAAGTGATTATACCAAATGCACATATATCAACATAAGGACAGAAGAAATATGAAAAATCAAGGAATATGACACCCCCAAAGGAAGATAATAATTCTCCAGAAACAGATTTCAATGAAAAGAAAAATTTCAAGTCCTGAAAAAATAAATCAAAACAATAATATTAAATGATAAGGTTTGTCTGTGTCTCTACCCAAATCTCATATTGAATTGTAGCTTCCTTAATTCCCACATGATGTGGAAGGGATCCAGTGGGAGATAATTGAATCACGGGCGCAGGTCTTTTCCATGCTAGTCTCATGATAGTGGATAAGCCTCATAAGATCCAATTATGAAGGGGAATTTCCCGCACAAGTTCTCTTTTCTTGTCTGCCTTCATGTGAGACATGCATTTTGCCTTCCACCACAATTGTGATGCCTTCCTAGCCATGTGAAACCTTCAGTCTATTAAAACTCTTTCTTTTGTAAATAGCTCAGCCTTAGGTATGCCTTTATCAGTAGCATGAAAATGATCTAATACAAGTGGTAAAAGTGGGCATCCTTGTCATGTTCTCAATCTTAAAAGAAAGGCTTTCAGTTTTTCACCAATCAGTATGATACTATCTGTGAGTCTGTTACATATGATTTTTTTTTTTTTTGAGACAGAGTCTCGCTCTGTCACCAGACTGGAGTGCAGTGGCACGACCTCTGCTCACTGCAACATCAACTTCCACCTCCTGGGTTCACACAATTCTCCTGCCTCAGCCTCTCGAGTAGCTGGGACTACAGACATGTGCCACCATGCATGCCCAGCTAATTTTTGTATTTTAGTAGAGATGGAGTTTCATCATGTTGGCCAGGATGGTCTCGATCTCTTGATCTCATGATCCACCCGCCTTGGCCTCCCAAAGTGCTGGGATTACAGGTATGAACCACTGTGCCTGGCCTGTCTCTATGATTTTTATTATGTTGAGATATGTTCTTTCTATAGCTAGTTTTTTTCAGGATTTTTTTTTAATCATGAAGAGATATTGACCTTTATCAAATGCTTTTACATAATCAATAGAAATTATCATATGGTTTTTATCCTTCATTCTGTTGATATGATGTATCCCATTGATTGATTTTTCTATGTTGAACCATCCTTGCATCCCAAGGATAAAATCCACTTCTTGATAATAATGATCTTTTTAATGTACTGTTAAAATTGATTTCCTAGTATTTTGTTGAGGATTTTGGCATCAATATTTATGAGAGATATTGTCCTATAGTTTTATTTTTTGATGTGTCTTTGTCTGGTTTTGATATCAGGGTAATATTAGCATTGTAGAAGGAGTTTGGAAGTATTTCCTTCTCCTCTGTTTTTTGGAATAGTTTGAGTAGGATTGGTACTAGTTCTTTAAATCTTTGGTAGAATTCAGCAATGAAACCATCAGGTCCAAAACTTTTCTTTATTGGGAGATTTATTATGGCTTTGATCTTGTTACTTCTTGTTGGTCTGTTCAGGTTTTGGATTTCTTCACGGTTTAATCTTGATAGGTTGAACCATGTGTCTAGAAATTTGTCTATTTCTTCTAGATTTCCCAGTATATTGACATATAGTTACTCATAGCAGCTACTAATGATTCTTTGAATTTCTGTGGTATCAGCTGTAATGTGTCCTTTTTCATCTCTGATTTTATTAATTTGGATCTTCTCTCTTTTTTTCTTACACTGGCTAAAGGTTTGTCAATTTCGTTTAACTTTTCAAAAAACTAACTTTGTTTCACTGATCTTTTGTATTGCTCTCTTCCTTTCAATTTTATCTTTTTTTGCTCTGATCTTGATTATTTTTTCTCTTTAATTTTTTGTTCAGTTTGTTCTTGCTTTTCTAGTTCTTTAAGATGGATTTTGTGGTTGTTTATTTGAAGTTTTTCTTCTTTTCTTACGTAGGCACGCTATAAAGTTCCCTCGTGGTACTGCTTTTTCAGTATTCCATAGGTTTTGGTATCCATTATCATTTGTTACAATAATTTTCCCCCATTTTCTTCTTAATTTCTTAACTGACCCACTGATCATCAGGAGCAGATTGTTTAATTTTCATGTATTTGTAGAGGTCCCAAAATTCCTCTTGTTATTAATTTCTGTTTTTATTCCATTGTGCTCAGAGAAGATGCTTGATATTATTTCAAGGTTTTCTGAATATTTTAAGACTTGTTTTGTATCTAACACATGATCTATCCTTAAGAATAATCCATCTGCTGAGGAAAAGAATGTGTCTTCTGCAGCTTTGGAATGAAATGTTCTACAAATATGTATTAGATCCATTTGGTCTATAGAGCAAATTAAGTCTACTATCTCTTGTAGGCAACAGATTAATGGATCTTGCTTCTTTATCCATTCAGCCAGTTTATGTCTTTTAATTAGAGGGTTTAGTCCATTTATATTCAATGTTATTATTGATAAGTAAGGACTTACTCCTGCCATTTTGTCATTTGTTGTCTGCTTGTTTTGTAGTCTTCTCTTCCTTTTTTCTTTCCTTCCTGTCTTACTTTTTGTGAAGGTAATTTTCTCTGATAATATGCACTTTACCTCTCCTAGTGCACTGAAATGCTTTCCACACCATGCCACTGCTGCTGGGAAGTAGGGATGGGGTGCCAGCTATTTCTTTTTCTTTCTTTCTTTTTTTTTCTTTTTTCAGATAGAGTCTCACTCTGTCACCCAGGCTGGAGTGCGGTGGTGCAATCTCAGCTCACTGCAATTTCCACCTCCTGGGTACAAGTGATTCTCCTGCTTCAGCCTCCTGAATAGCTGGGATTACAGGTGCATGCCACCACGCCTGGCTAATTTTTGTACTTTTAGTAGAGACAGAATTTCACCATGTTGGTTAGGCTGGTCTCAAACTTCAGACCTTGTGATCTGCCTGCCTTGGCCTCCCAAAGTGCTGAGATTACAGGCATGAGTCACCGAGTCTGACTGCCAGCTATTTCAAGACTGTTTTTTACTTCTTTCGTCACTCTTTCAGTGATACGAAGTTGAAACCAGGTACTGTGAGTGCTCACCTGGGTTTTGATTCTTCTAAAGAACCAAATCTTATTGTAGATAGTTGTTAAACTGTTGTCTTTGTGAGAGGGACAACTGGCAACTTCTACTTTGACATCTTGTTCTGCCTCTCCAAAGACATATTGACTAAAAGTAAAGAGATTACTAAAAATATAATTCACACAAATAGAAACCAAGACTGAACAAAATTTGCTCTACTTATATCAGATAAAACAAATTTTAAGTTAAAGAAAATTTAAAAAGATAAAAAGGGTCATTATATAATGGTAAAGGTATCAATTCAGCAGGAGGATATAACAATTCTAAACATATATTCTACCAACACTGTACAACTCAGATATATAAAACAAGTATTATTAGATCTTAAGGGGAGGTAGACTCAAATACCATAATATAATACTTCAAGATTTAAACATGCCACTCTCAGAATTAGATCACCTAGATAGGAAATTAATATAGAAGAAGCATTGGCCCTAGCATCATGCAGTATACCCAGGTAAAAAACCTATACATTTACCCATGTACCCCCTGAATCTAAAATAAAAAATGAAATTATAAAAATAAATAAATAAGGAAATAAAAAATAGACTGCATTTTAGATAAAATCAATCTAACAGATATTTAAATATTACTTCCTCCAACAGCTACAGAATATATATGTTCTTCCAATTGGCACATGAAAAATTGTCCTAAATAGACTGTATTTTAGGCCACAAAATAAGTCTCAACAAAGTTTTAAAAATCAAAATTATATCAAGTATCTTCTCAGACCACAATGAAATAAAACTAGAAATGAATAACTGAAGAAACTTTGGAAACTCTACAAATGCATAGCAATTAAACACAATCCTGAATGACCATTGAGTCAAGGAAGAATTTAAAGAAATTTAAAAATTTCTGGAAACAAATGAAAATAGAAACAAAATATGTCGAAATTTATAGCAAAAGGAGTACTGTAAGAAATGGTTAAACCAATAAATATCTGCCTCAAAAAAAACCAATTTCAAATAAACAATTTAACAATGCAGCTCAAGGAACTGGAAAAGAAAGGACAAACCAAACACAAAATTAGCAAAAGAATAATAAAAATCAGGGCAGAATTAAACAAAATAAAGAGTAAAAAATGCAAAGTTTCAACAAAAAGAAAGATAAAATCTATGATTCACTAGCTAGACTAACAAAGAAGAAGAGAAAAAACAAAAAATAAACAAATTCAGAAACAAAAGAGACATTACAAGTAATACCACAGAAATACAGAAGATAGTCAGCAATTATTATACAGTAATGCACAGGAAAACCCAGAGGAAATGCAATAATTCCTGGACACATACAACCTACTAAGTTTAAATCAGAAAAAAAATAGCAAACTTAAACTTGAATAGACCAATAACAAGCAGTGAGATTGAATCAGTAATAAAAGGTCTTTCATCAATGACAACTTCAAGACTAGATTCACTTCAACAGTTCACAATTCAACAGTAAAAAAATAAATAACCTTATTCTAAAATGGGAAAAGGGATGACTAGACATTTCTGAAAAGAAGACATGCAAATGGCCAACGAGTATACAAAAAAATGCTCGACATCACTAATCATCAGGGAAATGAAAATGAAAATCACAATGAGATATTGTCTTACCCTGGTTAGAATGGTTTCTTTGTCCATTTTGCATTGGTATAAAGGACTACCTGAGACTGGGTAATTTATAAGAAAAAGAGGTTTATTTGGTTCACAGTTCTGCAGGGTGTATAAGAATCATGGCACTGGCATCTGCTTCTGGTATAGACCTCAGAGAGCTTCTAATCATGGCAGAAGGTGAAGGGGGAGCAGGCCTATCAAATGGTGAGAGAGAGAGCAAGATAGAAATAGGACAAGTGGCACACTTTTTAAAATAACCAGCTCTTGTATGAACTAATATAGCAAGAACTATGTTAGCATTATATAACTCATTACCTTGGGGACATCACCAAGCCATGCATGAGGGATCTGTCCCCATGACCTAAACACTTCACCCACTTCCAATACTGGTCATTACATTTTAACATGAGATTTGGAGGGAACAAATGTCCAAACTATATCAGATGGCTATTATTAAAGAGACAAAAAATAACAGATTCTGGAAAGTAAGCAGCGAAAAGGAATCTCTTACACACTTATACCCTGTGAGTATTTAAAATAGTATGGCCTATGGAAAACAGTATTGAGATTTCACAAAAAACTAAAAATAGAACTACCATACATTCCTGCAATCCCACTACTGGCATTTATACAAAGGAAATCAGTTTATCAAAGAGATACCTGCACACTCATATTTATTGTTGCACTACTCACAAAGGAAAAATACGGAATGAACCTAAGCGTCATTAACAAATAAATAAAGAAATTGTGGTATATATCCACAATGGAATACTATTGGTTCATAAAATGCATGAAATCATGTTCTTTGCAGCAACGTGTATGAAAATAAGAGGTTATTATGTTGAATGAAATAAGCCAGGCACAGAAACACAAATACCACACATTCTCACTCATATGTGAAAACTGAAAAGTTAATCTAATGGAGGCATAGAGTAGAATACTAGATACCAGAGCACTGGATATGTGTGTGTGGAGTAGGGGAGGACAGAGAGAAATTGATTAATGGGTATAAGCATCAGTTAGAGGGAATACGTTCTGTTTTTAGCAGAGCAGGGTCACTATCGTTAACAACAATGTATTACTTATTTTAAAATAGCTAGAAGAGAGAACATAAAATGTTCCCAACACATAGAAATCATAAGTACTCAATGTGATGGATATCCACATACCCTGACTTGATCATTTCACACTGTATTTATGTAACAAAATATAACTATACCCTATAATATGTACAAATATTTATCAATAAATTAAAATATTTTTTAAAAACCTCAATAGGAGCTTCTGGGTAAATTGTCGAGATTTTTGTTTTTTAATGGATTCTTGCTCTTGTTACCCATACTGGAGGGCAGTGGCGAGATCTTGGCTCACGGCAACCTCTGCTTCCGAGGTTCAAGTGAGTCTCCTCCCTTAGCCTCCTGAGTAGCTGGAATTACAGGTATGAAGAACCATGCCCGGCTAATTTTGTATTTTTAGTAGAGACAGGGTTTCTACATGTTGGTCAGGCTGGTCTCAAACTCCCGACCTTAGGTGATCCACCCACCTTGGCCTCCTAAAATGCTGGAATTACAGGCATGAGCCACTGTACCTGGCCATAATTTTAAAATACATATAACAAGCAAAGACAAGCAAAGGACCTTGAGCAACCAAAACACCTCTGAAGAAAAATAAAATATTTGGAGAAATAACCTACCAGGTATCAACATTTATTATTAGGGATAAAGAGAGCCGTTTTATAATAAAAAAGGTAAATTCACCGATAGGAAGGACAATTCTAAAGGTTTACACACTTAATATACTATAGCTTCAATTTTTCTTTTCTTTTTTTTTTTTTTTTTTTAAGGAGTCTTGCTCTGTGGCCAGGCTGGAGGCTGGAGTGGCACGATCTCGGCTCACTGCAACCTCCGCTTCCCATGTTCAAGAGATTCTCCTATCTCAACCTTCTGAGAAGCTGGGACTACAGGTGTGCCACTATGCCCAGATAATTTTTGTATTTTTAGTAGAGATGGGGTTTCACCATGTTGGCCAGGATGGTCTCGATCTCTTGACCTTGTGATCTGCCCTCTTCGGCCTCCCACAGTGCTAGGAGTGCATGAGCCACAGCGCCAGGCCAATATCTTGCTTTCAATAATAAATGGAACAGAATGAATGTCGGCAGAAAATCAGTCAGGATATAGAACACTTGAACAACACTGACAACTAACATTACCTAATTAAAATTTACAGAACAGTTTATAACCAAAACAGCGGAATTCACAGCTCATATAGTATACTTGCCAAAATACACCATCTTCGGGGCTATAAAATAAGTCAATATATCTAAGGAGATTCAAATTGTGCAATATATATTCTCTGACAGTAATGGAATTAAAATGGAAATCAATGAGAGAAAATACTGGAAAATACCCAAATATTAGGTTTCCTTTTATTAAAAAAAATTTTTTTTTGAGACAAGGTCTTGCTCTGTCTCCTAGGCTGGAGTGCAGTGGCGCAATCTTGGCTCGCTGTTATCTCTGCCTCCTGGGTTCAAGCAATTCTCATGCCTCAGCTTCCTGAGTAGCTGGGATTACAGGCAGGCACCACCACGTCCGTCTAATTTTTGTATTTTTAGTAGAGATGAGACTTCGCCATGTTGAACAGGCTGGTTTCAAACTCCTGGCCTCAAGTGATCTGCCCACCTCTTCCTCCCAAAATTTTGGAATTACAGGCGCGAGCCACTGCACCTGGCTGAAATATTAGGAAATTATATAACACACTACCAAATAACTATGGGTCAAAGAAGAAATTGCAAGAGCAATTAGTATTTTAAATTAAAAAAGTAAAACATTTTTTAAAGCAATAGGTGTCAATGAAATTTGTAATGTTATTTTTCTTAAATTGGGTGGTAGGTTGACAAGTGTTTATTTTGTTATTATGCTTTATAGCTTCACTATATTATACATCAGTTGTATAAAATATACAATTAAAAGATAAATGGAAATCTGAAATATACATGGAAAATATTCCTGTAAGAAACACTAGATAGGCAAAATCCAAAATAGATTTGGGATAGATATATCCATGTGATAGATTTCAAGTTTCAAGGAAAAGGTGGCATTAAATCTTAGGCTACATTATGTGAAGTCACTTGGTTGATTGTTTTTTCTTCTAAAAACATGTGATCTTTAATAACACTAAAAAAATTGCTACAACCCATGCTTGTTGCATGTTCAGGTTCTCTGTAGTCGTTGTCAAAGAATGAAAAATAAAGATAGGTGCTTCATGCAGTTGCTTGTATCATCAGGCATCAAAAAAAAAAAAAAAAAAAAAAAAAGAAAGAAAGAAAGAAAGAAACCATAGCATCTGCAATCCCCTGTTTTAATTACATCCTGAAGTAATAGCTGCAGCTGAGCCATTTATTGCTTCTGTAAACAAGAGCCAGTAGAGGGAAGCTGTTTCTCCCTACGTCATTTCTGAAAGGGGAACATAATGGCGACATCAGAGGGGAGATCTTGGACTGACCTCTAATATAATAAAAACAAGAGAGGCAATATGTTCAGCATCTAGTAGTGAGGGACATGGGGGTGGGAACAGAAACTAACCATGACACAGAAGCAGTAAGACCCAGATTTCGCTGGAGTCACCATCCCAAGTGCAATGTCAACAAAATATCAGCAACAAATTCAGTTTCTTTCTTAATAAAACAAATATTTTATTCGGAAATAATATTTTAATTTTTATGAGATTTAAAAAAAATTTTATCTGTGTATGTAGAAAATTTTCCTGAGATGGGGTTCTTAATGCAAACACATATTCTATTATTATTAACTTATCTGATTTGTTTTGGAATTAATAGCTAAATGTTTTTATCATTGGTAATTTAAAATTATTACACATGTGACCAAGATCATCTAGCTCCTCAAACCGAAGACATTTACAGAAAAGTTTGCCTGTGCCTGACAATAGGATGAAGGAATCCTGCTCACCATGGCAAGACTAACGTTAAATACTTAACAAATTTAAGAAAAATATGCATGACCTTTATGAAGAAAACTAAAAAGTATTACTGAGGGACACAAAAAGGATTTGAATAACTAGAGAAACAGACAATACTCTTCAATAGGAAAGGTACTGTAAGAATATTCGTTTTCCAATTAACATAATCTGTACAGATCTAATAAAAATCTGTATACACACATAATTATACATACATATATATACATATATTCTTTAAATAGCTACCATTTCCCCAGGCAACCACTTACCATGACAAAAATGTTGGTTGCTCAAAATCATTTTGTGTATTTTCCTAATTCTTGAATATTAAAACACAAATAATTCTTCCTTTTTTCCCAGTATTGATATCCTTTTCAGAAAAGATTATATCATAGAGATTGTATAGGAGATTTTTATTACCGGCTATAGAATAGATCTTTAAAAACTTTTCATATTGACTCTAACCCTGAAAAATGAGGTTTTCATAATATTAAATGGGACCAGAAAAGCATATCATATTTATAAAACTGTTTGTCCTACAAAACTATATAAGTGGAAGGTTTTTGAAGAGGGTTGGCTTGAAGCACTTCATTATTTTGAATGCTGGATTAATGTTCATAGTTTTCTGTTGCTCCTTTTTATGGGGGGAGGGTATCTCAAATGCAGTATATTATGCAATGATTTTGTCATGTATCAGTAATGATATTAACAGTCTAACGCTAAACAGGCTCTGAGGAAATAAAGAGGGAAAAAAATGACTTACTATATTTACCCTGAAACAAGATTCAATCTGCCACTGTATTTAATGGTATATTTTTCATTATCTCACAAGCATATGTTGAAACCACTACAGATGATGAAGTTAGCTGCTGGGCAGAGTTATCATCAATGCTTTCCATCTTTATTTTAATAAGAGGAATGAACAAATTGTTTGTGACCTTTCTCAAGGGCTTCGTGAAAGACAAGAAACCTAACCACAAAATCACTAGCCTGGAGCCCTATTGAATATTCAAAACCACCTTTCCTAGAATAAAATATTTTATAACAAAGCCACTGTTTCTGATAGAGCTGTGTCTCAAACAAAAGGTCCAAAAGCTAAAGGTAAAATATATTTTCATTTTTTCTGTAAAAATATTGTGTGTATAATGTTTGTTGATGGTCATGTTGAATTTTTAGGAAAAACACATTTCTTTAAGATCAATGCATCCTTAAAAATAATAATGCCTACCTCTACTTAGGAAACTGGAATCTTAGTTAACCTTGACACCTTTATAAACCAAGCCTCCTGGGTTAGGTAGAATCACCGTATTAAATATCAATAGCAACATCTCTTGAGAGCTTACCACTGTTTGGCTAAACTCTATGCAGTGATTTCATATAATCCTTACTCTGGAGGTAAATCCTGTGATCAACTCCATTTTATAGATTGATTGGTTAACTGGGCAGAAGAAGACAGAGTAACTTACCTAAGATCATCCAGTCTGTGCTGGAATTCAGTTGATGTAACTAAGACTTAAAGCATCTGACTCTGGGTGCCCAGTTACTGCTCTATGCTGAAGGGAACTGGTATTGCCAAACTGCTATCTTTTGAAATAATCTTAGTTATTATATAAGTGATGTGTCTTGTATTTCTGGCTATTAAAAACATAAGAGAGTGTGAGAAACCTTTGGATTCCTAGGTGTACACTGGATTATCTTCCTAAATTATAAAAATAGTAGATCGCCTACGTTTCCCTGCAAGAAGACTGCATTTCCCTTCTAGAGTTATCATAATGTGTCTCTAGCTTGAAAATATTTTAGGCATATATTTGGTCCTATCTGTAGACAAATATACTTTAGTTGCCATTCTCTGTATTGCCATTACATAAACAAGAATCCTAAGCTAATACAGACAGGTGCGTGTCAAGTTCAATCCCCTCATTCCTGAGTGGAAAATGGCCAATGCAGCTTGACTTGTAACCCTAGGTATAGGATGGTTTAATTCACAACAAAAAGAAAAGAAACTTTCACAACTACCCTCTGCCTGTTAATTGTGGGAAGATCACTGAAGATAATACAATTAATATGTGAACTTTTGGTCTTTTGTGCTCACTCTCTCAATTTTATTTTTGTATTTGCAGTTTTCCCTTAAGAGTAGTGTACTTTTCTAAAACTCTCCTACAGTTATTTGTGATGAAAAAACACAATTGATTAGAAAAACAATCAGTTCTCTATCTTAAAGTCACACTGTTATTCACAAGTAATTTTTAAGTCTTGATTACGAGAAATATTTAACAGTGATGGTGCATTAAATTGTCTTTCTTTAGACAAATGCTACACAAAGTGGTTAGCCAACTGGTGACAGTATCTAAACAGTTTGCTACCAGTTCATCATGCACAAGGGAGCTTGCCCCAGAATGTAAAACAACACATTGCATCCTTCATTGAGAGTGTCTTATAATGAAAAGAAAAAATGTAACTGAACCAAACAGTGTGCTTTTGATGTACTCAATTTACATTTCCAGACTGGCACTTTGAGTAAGACTGCTGTAGACCACTTTCAAACAAGACTTCATAATTTGAAATGTTCTTCCCTGCCGGATTGTCTTTGCTAAAAGCACTTATCTATTGCTTTTTTTAAGGCCACTGAGTCTCTGTATTTCTCTAAACCTTTATAAGAACATGAAGAAAGCCTCATAAATATTTCTCGGTGTCTTCCTTTTCTTAACATTAAATACTTGTTAATAGTCTGAATATTTCTCGATTAATAAGCACATTATCAATCGTTGAGTTTTAGAATGAAGAACTCTGAACTAGAAGTCCTAAGACAACTTGGTTTCTTCTTATAGTATTCATATATTGCTCACTCAATCTTTTTGTGACTTTATTTCTTACAAAAAAACAAAGAAAACCACTTTTTATTAAAAAAAATAGATCACGGTAATTTCCTTTTTAAAATTTTCATATCAACTACCATTTTAAAATTTAATAAATACATTCGTATTACCATTTCATAGACATTCTACCATCTCATTATTAATCAGGGATATTTCAAGAGCAATATTATGGACCAATGCCTTGGGCTTTCCCAAATTAAATGACTAAAGCCCCTGACACTGAATTTCAATCATATAATTTTATGTACGTGCATCTGTTAGTTGAAAAATTGAATATACACTGTCAAAAAATTTTTAACTGAAAGCTGTTTTGTAACATATTTTAAATGAAAAAATGGGATACAGTGTTATTCTCTTAGCTTGTTTCATTCTTGTTTGTTTTTTTTTTTTTTTTTTATCTTCAGCAAAGAATTCCTGTCACAACATTAAAGAAATATGGACAGTCTTCAGGGATGCAATTGATAATGAACAAATATGAAAATAAAACCATGGTTAATCTTAAAAGATATAGTAAGAAAAGCAAGTTAGGATTTGGAAATGAGGAAGATATCTAAACAGTCACTTATGTAAGAGTTATGTAATTGAAACAGTGCTGTCAGTCTGGCAGTGACATACAAATGACACCTTCGTGCAGGTTCACTGTACAGAATTAGTCTTGAATGGCTAGATCTAATTTGAACATGACACTTCTTTTCAACTCTTAAATTTCTCAAATTAATTTTTGCTAATCACTATTCAGTTTTTATTTTGCCTAGCTTCTTTGTTGCTACACATGAATCTTTCTATCAGTGACCTCACTCCTGGGAACACAGTCATAGAAGAACAGGATAAATAGCCGTCCGGATATGAACTGACTCCCAGGGTGGTATGCCTACATGCTTTGCATTGGGCTAATGGGCAAGACTTGAACAGATGTGTTGGAAATTCCCACTGCTGTTTTCTCAGTTAACGTTGATAGACAGATATACTATAATGGCTGCTATATGGAGTTTCCAAAGAGAAACACACCTCTTGAGGATGCTAACATTGATATCCTTTGGAGTTGCATAAAAAAATCCAGAACAAAAAAATATATTCCTTGAAATTGGTCTCCTATGAGGATGTTTTTCTGTGCTATCATAGACCTGGCAAACTGTCTTTTACTGTTGGGATTATAGTCTGGCTATACAGAGGTAGAAACAGTCATTAAAGGAGTAGATGTGAAATTCTGAGTCAGGAAGACTAACTCTGGAGTGGCCATTTGGGGACCCCAGATAAGTCCTCTGAGACATTAGTGTTTAACTGTCTGCAAAACAGGACTCTTAATTTCTACTTTAGGAGATACATTTGAATAGTAGAAGAAAAAATACTTAGAGACAGATTAGAGGCTAATAGACATTAGATGACCAATTAATGCTTAAAAATGCTTTTGTCTAGATGCAGATATATTCACTCTTGTTTTGCCCATGTAATTCTGACTTCTGTAACATGCTGAAACCACTGCTACATCCTCACATGAGGGTCTCATTCATTCATTCACCTTGTATATTCAGCGTATATGTGTATGTATACAGAACAACATGCACATGCATACCCACACACGTTGGTCTCCAGAATCAAACGGGTTTTGGACTCTCTGAAGCCCATTTACTATTTTTCTCTATGCTTATGAATCTCAGAATAAGAAACTTTGATTTAGATTCTCTATCTCATGACATTTGTTTGGATGATTAAATTGATATAGCAGTTACTAACAATGCCGTCTGCCAAAAGGTCCTGCATTCCTTTGTCTTTTTTGAGTAGCTCTTTGTTGACCAAAGAATTGGGGGAAAATTTTTCTAAAATTTGATTTTCCTTTGTAAAACCTAATTGGCTATATTCCAAAAGAGCAAAGCCAGATTGTCTTTGGAAATTGAAACTAAAACCCTGCTCTTGTGATCAAAGACCCAAGTGCTATGATTTATTAATATTATTTTGATATCAAATACGTGAAAAATAGTCTGTATGAACAATTGGGGAGTCTAGCAAAATAGTTTTGACATTTCGCTAACATTAGTGCTTCAACACTGAACCATCTGCTAGAGAGTTCCGAGTCTGAATGAAAGGTGCAAACCTGGATTAACATCGATATGGTTTTCTTTCAAGTTTGGCTTATTTTCATCTCACTGGATGTTTTCCAGGTCCCTTTTGAAGCCAAGATTGCCATTGTAGAGTGCAATGCCATATGTTAAGATTCATATGACATATTACCTAAAAGTCATGAATTATTATACCGTGTCTCTTTACAAAGCTGTGATTAGAAATGTTTATGTGAGTGCACCTCCAAAGAAAAATGGTACCCAGTGTTGGGCAACAGTTTGCCTGGTAGCATCAATGAGATTCCCTGACATAGAGAGTATTTCAAAAACAGTCTAATCCTGGAATAATGAAAAATCAATGCCTTTTCCCTAAATGTACTGATCTTAGAGAGGAGAGAACAGATTAAAAGAATCATTAGGAATAAATGTTTTGCACATCCTCTGCAAAACAAAAAATCATCAAGAAAAATGAAATGACTCAAAAGCTAATCAAAATGCCTCATGTCTAAGAAAAAGTCAAAAATTACAAAATAACATATCATGTTTCTAAAGAAAACATAAATGTCAATGCTTTGTTCTGCTGAATATTTAAAAATACAACATATATGCATATACATATATACATTGCATACATATATGTATATATACATGTGTTTATACACATATACACATTTGTACAAACACACAAACATACACATGGTGTTTGCTGTAATCAGAGGTACTGCAGGTTATAAATAGAGCTTGATATTTCTAATTCATTCAAGAAATGAATAAATGGAGCTCATCTTGGTATTTAAAAATACTATACAATACTTTGGCTTTTAAAAGGATTTGGAATGGCTACCTCTGTATTTCTTTATGCATAAGGCTTAGGGCAGGAGGTGTTTTTTATATTCCATGTTCTACAGTCTATATTCTAACTCATGTTCATTGACACTTACTGACAGATACACATTTGTACTCCTTTCAATGTATCTGGGATAAGAACATTTTTTGATTAATGCCTAATGTTAAAAAAATACTAGTCATTATGAGAAACAAAGATATGTCAAGGAGATCAAAACAGCTTGTTTAATCTTTGGAATATGTAAGATTTGTACATATTACTATATATGAATTAATGATGAAAGATTAATCAGAATCAGTAATACTATAAATCACCTGGAGGAGGCACATACGTTTTGACAATGGTGATAAATAACTGATTTTGTCAGCAGTATTTTCTATGTATATTTTTAATGATCTAATAAATATGACATTCAAAGGTAAGGAATATTTCCACGTGTAACCAGTTCAAATTATAAAGATTTCTAAATTCTAAGGAAATTGTAAGGAAGTAGTACGTTTTTATACATACATACATATAAATATGTACACTTCATGTAGTTACAAAATGAATAACTACACTCAAACTTGCTAGCCCGTATTTTCTTAGCTTCGACAGCACTTAGTGGGCATATAGTCAGGGCTCCGTGTCACTGTGGGATCAGCCACACGTGATTATGTATGGGATCAGCATGATCGGCTGTCACTGGTTTCACTGACATCTGTCCCCACAGTGAGACAAGCTGCAACATGAATTATTGAAGACATACACATGCAGATCTGTGTCATGATTACGCCAAATAATACATTTTGCCACACTTTTGAGAGCTGAAAGGAGTCATGGACCATGTTGTCTTTAACCCTTTTTGGCAATCTGCTACTATGTTATAGATTTAAAAAAGAAACAACACTATGACACTTTGTGATAGGCTTTTGTTTCTAACATAACTGAAAAACAAATTCTCCCTCCCCTCCCCTGAAAAGTCTTTATCTTCTTTTTTTTTTCACAGAAATTCACCAAATGATTTGAATACACTTATTTTTATAATTGTTTTCTATATTTAAATGATAAATAGAATTAGTCTCCCTATTTATGGACTATTTCAATTTGGCAGATTAATTGATGCTACCTCACTAAGGAGCATCTTTAATTGGAGGAGCTTGAGGTAGTTTGCAAAAATAATAAATTTTTACATTAGTAATATCTTTAAAGTTGTTGCAAAATTTAAGAAACTTGATTGATATTCTTATTAATCAGAAAACATACTCTAGGGTAACAACTTAAGGGTCTGTCTTTTGAAAATTTGGTTCTGCTTTGAAGCAGTGCTATTATAATACAATCTGCTCCCTAAACCCCACAAAAGTGTATCCAACACTCAATTCTACCTATTATGTATATTTTTATGTTTATGTATTAAGGGTTGGCCAATATGTGTATTTATAATTCCAAAACAAAATGTGTTCCTATAGTACTAACCATGTTACTATATAATTGAATGACTCAAATATAGTCTATTTGGCCTTGAATAAGTTACTTAACCTCTCTGTGCCTCAGAGACACAGAATGTTGCTCAGCTATAAAATGGCATAATAGGTACATACTTGCCTGTCATGCAGGGTTATTGCATAGATAGGATAAACCTATAAAATGTAAAATGTATGACAAATACAGAACACCAGTATTAAATGTCCATAATAGGTCTTTCATAAACTAATAATATAGCTGTTATACTGGCTTATTCCACCAAAGATATTTGCATTTAATAAAGATATTTACATTTACCCTTGGAAAAAATGGCTAATAAATTTTCCAATAATTATTACTACCTTCTCTTATTTTCTACCCTGCTCCTACTACTATTTCCAAGGTCAAACACTCAGGTGCTCGAATGACAGCTGTGACTCCCTAGAAATTAATTTTTGGTAAGGCGCCTAGAAGAATGGAGGTAAATATTGCTGGGAGACCATTTTTCTTGGTTCCCTCATGTTTCTACACATCTTATGAGCAAGGGGGCTGACTTTCCTTTTTTTTGTACTAGCTTTTAAAAAATAAGTTTCTGTAGTGAACATCTTCCCCCAGAGCAAAGCTTATTCTCCAGTATGAAAGATTTGAGTTCTCTAAGCTCAGGGCTTGTCTGCGCAATGCAACCCACTACATGTGCAGCTATCATCTACCCCTTTGTGCATGGCCCTGTGGAAACTGGAGTTTACCACAAATACAGACTCTCTGACTCCTACTATTATGTGAATATTACATGGTTCCTGGTCTTTGAACCAAGAGTCTTAAGTCTTTGGCCAGTATCCATGAAACCACAGTAGTCTAACTTGTTAGACTGAAAGTGCAGCAAAACTTCAGATCCTTCACAGTTCTTGGCAGATGTTTCTCCTCCAAAACCCCCACTGTGTCCCTGATCCAGAATAGTTAAATCTTACATGAAGAGAGATTTTTGTGGAATAGGGTGCCTTTAAAATAGAGGAATTAAAAGGCAAGAAAATGAGTTGAGAGGAGTCTAAGTTCACTGTCCATGCTTGCTGATGCCAGGCTATCAATAAAGGAAGGTTTAAATGTAGTGCAGATCTGATGGTATTATTAATAACAGTTTCTCATGGACAGATATGAGAAATAAGTACTTGGTTCTGCACCTTTATCCTGGCCTCACATACCTCACAGCAATGCCTCCTGACCACAGGGAGCTAGTTCCTCTCATTATATTAGAATAATAGTCTTCTGTAATAATGTAATAATTGTTAAATTTAAAATATGATGATTACATTAGCAATGTAATAATGCTGACTATAGCAAGCAGATTTGACAGTTGTTATATATATGGAGTAATTTTCCTTTTGTTCTCCATTATTCCCTAGGCTACTGTGAGACTAAAATAATTGGAGAAGAAAGTTTCCTTTCAAGCTCAGAGAGCTGAAAGCACACAGTTAACTAAATGAAAAAAAGCATGGTGTCCTGTCTTGGTACTTGACTAGATTGCATAAATTGCTACAATTGCATGAGTATAAAGTTGTTGTGTGCCAAGATAAGAGAAGATAAGGATTAGCCTTACTCTATATGTCTTACAATCCAGGATACGCATAGATTACCGTAAAATTACAATAAAATTTGGTTTTAGAGCCTAACATATATGCCACACTTTAAATATTATTTGCACACAACTGCAACATATTTTGGCTCTGAATACTGAGGCAACCTGAGGTAACTTTGGGTTTTTGAGGGCAGGGTAGGAAAAGTTGAGAGAGAAAAATCTTTATAAAGGATTAACAGTCTAATTTCAAAGATATTATTAGAGAGAAAATCATTTTTCAAAAAATCTAAGATTTCTCTGTTCTAAGTCAAGTATAAAAATAATACATGGACAATATCTGCATTGTGTGCAGTTGGTATACTTGTCCCTCACCAATGTTAACTTATTTATGACTATGCAAATTTTATGCAAAACTAGGAGACTCCCCTGGGGGTATAGCATTCTACTGTCAGCAAGATATTCTAAAAACAGATGTTTTAATATAGTCTTTAGGATTTGATGAAGGAAATTATGAAGTGCTATGTGAAGTCAGTTTTTTGTAATTTAAAGATTTTCAAAACCATATTGATGTAGTCTTTCTTAGAATAGGTATATATGAGCTTTCTCTTGCTAGTAGTCAGACCAATAAAAATGATTTAGCATGGCAAAAATAATAATAAAGATATGCCATCTTAAGGACTTTTCAGAAATCAGGCATTTCCTTTTGCAACTACTGTATGATTATAATCCAGCCTTTTGGGCATTCTGCATTAAAAGCCTGCACTAATTTAAGCTTTGTAAGAATACATTATTTATTTAAATATACTCCAAATAAAAGTATAGCTTACATAAGGAAATTTAAGTTATAGATTCTTCACAATTTTGTGAGATTGAGAGTCATTATACAATTACCATAAATCTAACTGTGGAATAAAATCACTTTCTCAGCATTGAAGAGACTAGTCCACTGATTTTATATATGTTTTCTTAGACTTCACTTAGTTTTAAAAATAAACAAAAGCGTTTATCATTTAATTGTACAGAAATGTGTGAATCGGTGGATTGACATATGGCATGTCAGGTGTGAGAGACAGGAGCCACTTCACCTCCTATTCCCATTTCCCATCAACTCATACTCTCCTCCAGTTAATTTATCAAAGCTACAGAAGTATTCGCAAAGAAAAATAAGGTCAATTGCATCAAAGTTGCTAACTTTATGAGCTTCTCCTATATTAAATATTGTATAAAGCTTTATTCCTGTCATTTGTAGCCATAAGCTCCTATTAAACAATGACGACCCTTCTAAACAGCTAAGCCCCGGTAGGCTTATGAGTGGGACATTTTTTTCCAACAATATGTTCCTGTTGAAAAAAAAAAAACAAAAAACACTGGCGTTTGGCTCTCAATACCAATTTGCATGTGGTTTTGCATATATTTGTACATGACATTCCTGATCCCCTAGTTCCAAATATGCAAAATAAAATAAAATTGATTAAATAGGGTAAATGACTACCGTTGACTTCCAATTCAATGGAAAGGGCATGGCACACACGAAATACATAACAGATTTAAAAAGTAATTATTCTAATTGGATCCCAGATGAAGAGTCAGTAACCCTGAAGCTGAAGATGGCTATGCCTCAACTTTTTTTGGCAGAGGGTTTACTAGGGACTTTTTGGCATATTCTGCCTTTGCAGCTGTCCTAGTCCCATCTAGTAGAGGTCACATCATCAGCAGCAGCCTACATTCTTATATCTGTGCATACATTATACGTACATGATCTCATTTGATTATTACATCAATCCTCTGAGAAAAGCTAGATGAAATTATTTTCCTTAATTTAGAAATGTAGAAATCAAGGGCAAGGAAAGCTAAGTTGTTAAAATATTATTTATAGCAAGCAGCAGAGTTGGAAAAAAAAAAAACTACCAAATGGGATAGTTTACTCCAAATATAATATTGTTTACTCCAAGGCACTTCCCATATATCCTCCATCCTAGTTTTATAAATAAGATTATAGCTGATTGGTTTTGTGTATATTTTACTCTTATCTTCAAGCTCTTCTGGGGCTTCCTTATATAGCCTGTTTTGTTTGTCACTTTAAAGTCTTAATGTTTTAATGTTTTCTCCATTTCACCCCTTTGACTTTAAGAAGAAGCTCTTATAAACCCATTTGGATTGCAGTATTTATAATTTAATGTACGTCATACATCACTTAATGACAGGGACGTATTCTGTGAAATGCATCGTTGGGAAATTTTCTTGTAGTGCAGACATAACACAGTGCACTTACACAAACCTAGATGGATGGTCTAGCCTACTACACACCTAGACTATATGGTATAGCCTTTTGTTCTTAGACTGCAAATCTCCACGCCATGTTACCGTACTCAGTATATATATATAATATAATGTAGGTAATGGTAACACAATAGTAAATATTTATGTATTGAAACATATCTCAACATAGAAAAGGTACTGTAAACATGCAGTATTATAATCTTATAGGATCACCATTCTATATGCAGTCTGTTGTTAACTGAAAAGTCATTATGTGACACATGACTATATTGGAAAATAATCTTAATTCAACAAGCCTAAAGAACAACTTCTTTATGAATTTATTGAGAATGTCTATGATAAACCCTTCTCTGAATTCTGGGTGCAACAGCATAGAACAAAACAGTTAAAAATATTTCTCTTTAAATCCTAAGGTTGGGAGAAGCAGAGGATGGCAGTAAATAAATTATAAAATATATTAAATGATTATACATACTATAGAAAAAATGAAAGAAGAAACAGGAATGGGGATACTAGATTTTGGTTGGGAGGGATGCTTCAATTTTAGATAAGGTGTTCAAGGGAAGGCTTATGAGAAAGTAACATTTGAACAATGACTTGAGAGGATAAGAAAGAAGTATAATAAATAAATAAATAAATAAATAAATAAATAAACAAATAGAAAGTGGGCCCTATAACCATCTATGAAAAGAATCTTCTAGGCAGATGGAAAATCAAGCATGAAATCTCTAAGGCAGGAGTATAGCACGTTCAGAAGACAGCAAGGAGGCTATTGTGGCCTTTGACAGGACTGGAGCTTTTAATCTGAATGAGATAAAAAGGCCTTGAAGAGTTTAAGGAAAGAAATGTCATGATTTGTCTCACCATTTGTGTTAGAATAAAAGCACAACCACAATATTTTGTAGCTCTTCCTAGCAAGAGATGGAATTATATCATTCAGAATCCAGCCTGGAGATAGAAACCATCTAGTTGCTTGAGACAACTGAATATAAATAAATGTTTATAACCAAGTATAAAAGCATTACGTAGGTCACTCAGTGGGTTAAAAAAGGGAACATTAAAATATCAGTGAGGTAGGAAGTAGCTACGTCCCTTAGGGATGGGCAAAAGAGATTAGAATATTTCAATTTAGCAAGTCAGCGGAGGTGTACTATGAAGCAAAACAAATCAGACCTCTGAGGAGGGAATGCTGGCCAGCTTTTGTCAGTGTCTCTGAGAGGTCCTGACCAGATTGGTACTATGCATTGAGAAAATGGTCAGCTAGATTAGGTTCCTGCCATATTACCAGCTAACCCGCAAATTCATGAGAAATAATAAATCATTGTTTTTTAAATTCTCTATGTTTTGAGGTGGTATGTCTCACAATGGTAGTCAATCAATACCACTTTAACAGGATCACTCTAGCTATTTGGTTCAAGGAAGTCTATTAGAGGCAAGGGTGAGGAAAATATAATAGGAACTAGAGAAGGGAGAAAACATTATTCTATCCCCCAAGCTCAAATTATAAATTGAATTTTGAAAAACGTACAATATTTAAGGCAACTAAATGAATCTGTGATGGCAGATATTAAGGTGACAAGAAGTGAATAAGGAAAGGTGGTTTCTAAGGCAAGGATCCTTACTAAATGTCTCTAAAATCATATACATAAACTATGTATAAAAGACTAAATATAGTTTCTGAGTTAATATAATAATAACTAGCATTTAAATATGCTAACTCATCTTTTCCTCACAATAAATCTATAAAAATTGTACTGTTATCTCCCATTTCTAGGTGAAAAAATAGAAATATAGAAGGTTAAGCTCCTTACCCCAGGTTGCAAAGCTAGTGAGAACTGGAGCTATAATTCACACCCACACAGATTGAAAGTTCTAGAATCTGTTCTTTGAACCACTAGCTACACTTCAAAGCCAAAGAATTTGGAGGAATGTTTCAGTTAAGTAGTTGACATTTACTGAATTTAAATTTTATTGGATTCCTAATATGTATAATAGATTTTATTTGAATTCATAGTGTATAGTTACAGGTTCTTTGTTTTTGTCCTTAAAATTATTCCATTTTTTACATAAATCTAAGGCTCAGTCTAGCTACGATGGTAAGTAGAAAAGAGAGGAATTTTCCTAGAGCAGAGGGTACGAGAATTAAGTATTAAAGAAACAAGAATAAAACATTTTCCAAATTTCTGTGCACATCCAAATCCTATCTAGTTTTCAAATTCCAATATGCAAGCTATGTTTTTTATAAAACCATCTCTGACTTTTTCCAGCCTGAAGTAGTTGATTTTCCACCAAATTTTTTGAATAACAAATATATCAGGACATATTTTCTATCTTGTCTGACATTTATTTATAGACATGCTGTGTCTTCTTTAAGATGAAATCCAGGCCTGATTTATTTTTGTATTTCTTTTACTACCAATGTGATGAGTAAATAGGTGAGTGGAAGAATGAATGGATGATTAAAAGGATAGATGCATGGATGAATGAATGAGTCTCACGCCTTTGAAGTAACTCACACTCTTAGCCCACATTTTCAATATTCCCAAGGGAATATTTTCTGTAAAAAAAATTGGTTTACTCCAGCCAGGCGCTGTGGCCCATGCCTGTAATCCCAGCACTTTGGGAGGCTGAGGCAAGTGGATCACTTGAGGTCAGGATTTTGAGAACAGCCTGGCCAACATGGTGAAATCCCCTCTCTACTAAAAATACAAAAATTAGCCAGGCATGGTGGTGGGTGCCTTTAATCCCAGCTACTTGGGAGGCTGAGGAAGGAGAATCACTTGAACCCGGGAGGCGGAGGTTGCAGTGAGCCAAGATCGTGTCATTGCATTCCAGACTTCAACAGAGTGAGACTCTATCTCAAAAAAAAAAAAGTTTTACTGATATGCTAAGACAAATTAATGAGAAGCTATTGAATTTTTTAATAGAATTACCTAGGTAAGACGGACATGCCATGTTCTTTGGCTTGATTGCCTATTTTTCCACAAAACTACCCTTCTTTAATAATCATTTTGAAATTGTCATTACTCATCCCACTAATATGTTTCTTTTATTAATTCATTTTTGTGCATCTATTTGAATATCCACATGTAAGGAACTATTTCATTGAAGTGATAGGCCTTTCTTATTTCCAATCAAAATATTTCTGATCATAATACAAGCTTATTTTTTCTTAATTTCTGAATGTGGAGACTACCTCTGATACTTAAAAAAGATATTAAGCAATAAGTTCACATATCTATTTGGTCAAATTTGGTAGCTTCTTTTCTCTTTAAATTTCTGCATGTATCCTTAAGTTAAAATAGGTCTTCATGGTTTTATGGCAAGGTATCGTGTTTGTACAACATGACAAAATATCTTTCCAACAAGAATAACACTATACAGTGTATGATGTCAGTAGTTTCCAAAGTGATTTCATTTTTGACCTTCTTTATTGTTTACATACAATTCAATTATATAAAGTTGCTTTTGTACCTTTCCATTATGTTTATTTGATAAAATTAGGCTTCTTGGGATATTACTAATACTAAAAATGGGAAGAAAAACAGAGATCGTTGTGTGTTAATGGAAAAGAAGTAGATTTAACCAGCTAAGTCATGTAACACATTTTTATTATTCCTTTATAAACAAGGTTCCTGTCTAACTTAAACTTAGATTCATGTGTGGAGAGGCAGACGATTGAGACATGAGCCCCCAACAACCCGTCCAAAGATGGTGTGCTTCTTGTCCAGGTAGGCACAGGAACGAAATGTGATGAAGAATTGAGACTTGTTGCTGTTGGGCCCCGAGTTGGCCATGCTGAGGATGCAGCGGCCGGCATGCGAGAGGTTGGGCCGGAAGTCGTCTTTGAAAGGCTTCCCCTAGTATGACTCCCCACCTGTGCGGGTGCCTGTGGGGTCGCCTCCTTGGATCCACAAAGTTCAAGATGGCTCTGTGGAAAATGGTACCATCGTAATAATGCTTCTTGCAAAGTCTGTTGAAGTTTTCGCAGGTTTTCGGTGTCAGGCTGCAGTGCAGCTCCAGGTGGCGGTCGCCCCTGTTGGTGTGCAGCCGCACGTAACCCTTCTTCCTCACAGACTGGTAGCGGAGCGTGTCCTGGTCGATGGTGGCTGCTTAGTGTGTGGTCTCCGGAACTATCGCTGTCAGGTGGAGGCGAAGGAAGGCTGACCTTCCCTGTGGAATAGTGGGCAGTGTTCAGCGTGTCCACTTTCTCCCGGACCTTCATGATGGCTGCCAGAATCTCGTCCCCTCTGAACTCTTTGTAGAGCTCCTGCAGGGTCTCTTGGGTCTCGGCATTTGTGCTTTTCAGATAGTAAGATGGGTCCTGTTTGGCCTTCTCTTCATCTGGGTCTATTATTTTCATGTTATTCTTAACATGATAGCAGTTAGAGACATTGAACTTTTCCACGTTGGTGGGGTCCTGAGGGTGATGATGTCCTCCCAGAAGAAGGGCTCCTCGGTCAGCAGGTCCCGGAAGTTCTTGGCTTGATATGGAGCCGTTCCCCCGCCTCGTAGGCGTAGACGTTGCCGGTCGTCCTCACGGCCACGGTGTGGGTGTTGTTGGTGAACAGCACCGGGCAGTGGTACTTCCCCCCACTGTTCTTGGCAAAGTTCGGCTTATCAGGGACCTCCCGTCCAGCTTCTCTCCATTGCTGGGGTTGGTTCCGTACTTCTTAAAGCCGTGGAGCAATGCTCAGCTAGTCAAAGACAACGCCTTCCAAGTGCTGACGGGTGAACGAAAGGCTGCAGAGAGAGACTGCAGTGGTCAAAAGATAAACAACGAAAATTTGTTTGTGGGAAATCTGGCTTCTTGCCACCATAAAAATGAATGTATTCAGCACAGGTAACGTACATCTTGTCCTTCTGGTGCTGTCACTTCCCCATGGCGGCGCTGTGTTGGCGACTAATGAGCACGAAAAAACAATGGCTGATAACTCAGACCACTGAGCCGCGGCAGAGTTCGGTGACCACTTCCCAACATTCCAATATTGAAACTGATTTTCAAGATGGCTGACTAGAGGCACCCAGCACTTGCTTCCTCCATGAAGAAGAACCAAAACAGTGAATAAATAATCACAGTTCAAATAGAACCTTTAAAAAAGAATATTGTGATTCAGCAGAGAGATTTCAAGAAACATCTGAGGCAGGGAAGGAGGCCGAAGCAAAGCATCCAGCCTCTGGGATAGGATGGGAGCCCGCAGAAGATCCTCGTTGTGAGGCAGAGTGAGGTAAGTGAGATATCCCCAGTGGTCCACATTGCCACTGAGGACTCCTGAAATTCTAGCCTTGGGAGAGTCCCCCTCAGCCTTCACAAGCCCTGAGACTACTATAGGGAGCTGTTTGGAGTTCATGAGATGGCATTGCTCCAGAGAGGGAGCTCATGTTAGGTCCCACGTCCTCCAAGACCCAAGCAGCAGCAACATGGCACCAATTTGAGAGCCTAGCTTCCATTAGACTGCATACTGCCATGGGGCATATCCCCCACATTTTCACATCCTTGGAGCCCTAGTGACATCCCCCCGTATCCACTTGGAAGGCACAATGCAAGGTGGACCCAGCAGTGAGTACAGCCAGGTCCCCGGCATTGTAGTCCACAGAGTCTTACACTCCAGGTAACAGGTGGTAACAGCGCACTGGGGAGGCTGGTGCCTGGACTAAGGGAGCCAAAGCAATACAACACAGAGCCTGAAAGCCACCTGCTGGGGACCACTGCCACTGACAGCAACCCCACCACCCATAGTAGCAGAGCTGCAGCAAACATTCACATGCTCTGAGGACAGATTCTGCTACTCCCACCACTTGATCATGCTACTTAGGGGTTTGAGAATTGCCCTGAGTTGCCCTCCACAGCTTGTCCCTGTGCCTATGGCTCCCCTCCCAGTGTTCAAGCATGCTGCCTGGGGACCTGGAAGTCATCCAGTTGCATCTGTCCTCTAGGCATGTGGTTGCATCATCAGGAGGTCTGACAAAAGACACAACTTGTCTGCTGCTGGTGCCTGAGCATGCTGTCTGGTGGCCTGAGGATCGCCCCATACCCACCCCCACCCACCACAGTCTTTTCCTGTGCACATTTTCAGAGGGACTTGAGGACAGACCTACACTGCCTGGCACTGACCCTCTTAGTGCCCAACCACACAGCCAGGGCCCTGAGGACTGCACCACTCTGTTGGTCACTCTAAGTACATGTGCATACCATCAAGGGGCCTAACCTAGATCATCTGTCAGTGGTACCCAAGCATGCACTCTGGAGGCCTGGAGATTACCCTACTTTGTTCACAATAGTTGGCATCCATTCACCCCTACTGGGGACTTGAGGACAGGTCCACACAGCCTGCTGCCACCATCACCATAACCAACCCACATATGTCACTTGGGAAATGACCTGTCCAGCTTATCACCACCATTGCTAGCTAACATCTGCATCCTGCTTGGGACCTCAAAGGTTGTCCCAACATTGCTACTGCCATTAATGATGTCATGCACACTACCTAGGGGCCCAAGGACCTGCCACCATATATGTAATATTATATATTTAGTGAAATAATAATAGCTGGGAGCTTCTCAAGTATAGCAAGAAATTTAGACATCTAGATACAATAAGCTTACAGATCTCAAATGGATACAACCTAAAAAGTTCTTCTCCCTGGAAAACTACAGATAAGCTGCCAAAAGTCAAAAATGAGAGAATTTTAAACACAGCAAGAGAAAATCAATTACATATTAGGGAACCCTTATCTGACTAATAGTAAATTTCTCAGCAGACTTCTTAAAGCCAGGAAATAAAGTTTTTCCATGTTGTTTAATTTTCGTGTATTTTAGATGTGTCACAAGTCTTGTTATTGATTTCTATTTTCATTCCATCGTAGTCTGAGAAGATATTTGATATGAATTTGATTGTTTTAAATTTTTGAGATTTCTTTTGTATCCTAACATATGGTCTGTCCTGGAGATTGTTGCTTGTGTCATTGGGAAGAATGTGTATTCTGTAGCAGTTGGATGAAATCTTTTGTGAATACCTATTAGGTCCACTGGTTCCAAAGTGTAGTTTAAATCCAATGCGTCTATGTTGATTTTCTGTCTAGGTAATCTGTCTAATGCGGAAGACTGAAGCCCCAATCATTATTGTATTTTAGTCTCTCTTTTCCCTTTGATCTAATAATATTTGCTTTATGTATCTGGGTGCAAATTATATTTGCATGAAATGTCTTTTTTCATCCTTTTTCTTTCAGTCTGTATGTGTCTTTACAAATGAGTTTCTTGCAGGCAGCATATAGTTAGCTCATGTTTATTTAATTCATTCAGCCAGTCTATTTCTCTTAAGTAGATAATTTAATCTGTTTATATTCAAGGTTATTATTGATAGATGAGGACTTATGCCTGGTTTTAGATTTTTTTCTTGGTATATCCTTTGTATATCTTTCCTTTCTTTCTCTCTTATTGTTTATCATTGTGGTTTAGTGATTTTCTGCAGTGGTAACATTTGACTCCTTTCTCTTCCTCAGTTTTGTTTGTTCTACCAGGGAGTTGTATACTTTTGTGCATTTTCATGATGGTAGAATCCATCCTGGTAGTGAATTCTAAGACAGAACAAAGCTAGAAGCATCACACCATCTGACTTCAAAATATTTCACAAGACTGTAGGGACCAACACAGAATGGTAGTGGTATAAAAACAGACACCATAAACCAATGAACAGAATAGAAAACCCAGAAATAAATCCACATGTTTAGAATCATGATTTTTGACAAAGACATCAGGAACATACATTGAGGAAAATGCACCATCTTCCATAAATCTTGCTGGGAAAACTGGATATTCATATACATAAGAATGAAACCAGACCCCTCTCACTCACCATGTACAAAATCAAGTCTAGATACACTAAAAACTTAAACATAAGACTCAAAACTGTGAAGTTGGTTGAGGACAAAGAACACGGTGAACACTTCAGGAGCATTGGTCAAGGAAAAGATTTTATGTCTAAGACATCAAAAGCATAGGTAACACAAATAAAAATAGAAAACTGGAACTATACTAAACTAAAAATTGTCCGTATAGCAAAGGAAACAATAAACAGAATGTATAGACAACCTGTTGAATAGGAAAAAAACATTTGCCAATTATTCGTCTGACAAGGAACTAATATCCAGAATATATGAAGAACTCAACAGCAAAAAATCAGACAAACCCATTTAAAAGCAGGCAAGGGATCCGAACAGACATTTCTTAGAAGAAGCTGTACTTGTAGTCAACAAATACACAAAGAAATGCTCAACATCACTAATCATCAGGGAACTGCATGTTATAACCACAGTGAGATATATATCATCTTACCTGAGTTATATAATAGTTACTATCAAAAAGACAAAAACTAACAGATGTAGGTGAGGATGCAAAAAACAGGGGGAAGTCTTATATACTGTTGGTAGGAGTGTAAATTAGTACAGTCATTATGACTCACAGTATCAAGATTTTTCAGAAAACTAAAAATGGAACTATTGTACAATCTATCTATCATCTGTCTATCTATCTATCTATCTATCCATCATACAATCACCACTGGGTATGTGTCCAAAGGGATAGAAATCAGCATGTCAAAGGGATACCTATACCCCCCATGTTTATTGCAGCACTATTGACAATAACCAAGATATGAAATCAACCTAAGCACTTATCAATGGATAAATAAATAGATAAGGATAATACACACACACATACAATTGAATACTATTTGGCCATAAAAAAGAATGAAATCTTGTCATTTGCAGTAACATGAGTGGAACTGGAGGACATTATGTTAAGTTAAATAAAACAGACACAGAAAGACAAATATTACATGTTCTCACTGATATGTGCAAGCTTAAAAAGCCAATCTCATGGAGGTAGAGAGTAGAATGATAATTATCAGTGGCTGGGAAGGATGTGTGTGTTGGAGGGCATGAGGGCATGAAGACAGGCAGGTTATGGAAACAGTTATATAGAAGAACTAAGTTATAAGGTTAAATTATACAGTAGGGTAACTAGTAATTATAATTAACAATAGTATATTATATATCTCAAAATAGAAAAGAGGATTTGAAAGATTTCCAACACATGGAAATGATAAATGCTAGAGACAGTGGATATCCTAAATACCCTGACTTGATTATTTCACATTGTATGCATGTAACAAAATATCATATGTATAACATAAATATGTACAAATATTATATATTAATAAAAAATCAAAAAAGTAAAAACATGAATAGTGTTTCAAAATATTTTCAGTACATCACAATATAATGTTGTCTTCTTCCATGAAATATAAACATATTTTTGAAATTCTATGGAACTGATTTGTATAAAATTATTTTTTCTTTATTTCTACCATAATCATGTGAATAATCACAAGCAATTCTAAGTTTTCATGAAAACTGGATACAATCATAGCAATAATTATAGTATCACTTTCTAGTGCTATAACAGTGTATGCAATTTGCAAAGTGCTTTCATATACATTATCAGATCTTTTTTCATCAGTAGCATTTAGTTCTTTGTGTTCATTTCTTGTATTTAGTTTAATTTTTTACTTGCTCGTTGCTTGTAAAAATCATTTGTGTTTGTAGTAAATTCATTTTTCTATTAAATCTCTTTGGCTAATTTAGACATTATTAACCTATGACCAAATATCCACTAAGAAAAACAGCTCTGGGTTAAAGGTTACCATGATTTATGCCATGACTCTTCTGGAAACTTTACCTTAACTTGTGGTGTTCATGTTTGGCTGGTAAAAGCCATATGGCCGATGAAAATGTGCAGAAGTTGCCTGAAACCAATCCACAGAGAGCTGGTAAACTATAACTTTAGGCTGTGATGACCACATGCTGCCTTTCATCAGCCAAGAAAACAAAAATAGCCAAGCCTTTTACAATACTTTTTAAAAAATTGTAAATCCACGATTATATCTTCTATTAGAAAGTCCTAGTAGTAATACATGTATCCTAGGTACAGGCCTCATTGATCCTCTAAAAAAATGTGCCAGTAAGGAATTCTGCTTCACCAGTGTTTTCTTAACAATGGTTGAATCAATCATGTAAATCAGTCTTTAGCTGATTCTGCAGCACAGGAATTTTCTTTGAAAAGAAGAAATGTCTTGGTCCTCAAAACATTCACTGTCATCTAAATGTCTTCCCCATGATTCAGTTTCTTACACTGTAGGCTATTTTAGTGAGGATATCCTTTCCTTGCAATAGTTATTCACTTAAAGAGCCTTCAAAATATTATCCAGTCGCTGAAGGTTCTTTGAAGAAAAATATGACTGCTCGTGTAAACAATTAATGGTTGTTAAGCATGGCAGTGTATATTATGACAAACAACACATGCTACATTATGCCAGCTGGTGTAATGATGTGATAATGTCTGACTCATTAACTCTGGCACACAGTTTACGATGCCCTTCTATGACAGGATTAATTGATTCACACATACATTAAAACAAAAATAACTAAACTGAAATTCAGCTGGAAGCCTGGCTCCTCATTTGTCATAAACCCTGCTGTTGGTGATAGCTGACAAAGACCCTAATGCTGAATGGGGTTAAGGTTCCCTTCCTGACCTCACCTTTCTCTGTGAATGGAAATAAGAGCCTTGGAAACATACCAGAATGTTTTAAGGTAAAGGTTCTCCCTAGAGAAGAGTTCATGCTGCAAAAAGTATATATATATATATATATATATATATATATATATATATATATATATGCACATATAGTTTTCACAGTGAAATTGTTCAAAATATTTTTTTAAAAGCAAGTAGCTACAAAGCAGTCATTACTAAGGGGTGTCTGGCCTACCAGAAATACAGTTTAGATGGCTTTTCGAAATACTTGGATGTTTAAAGATAACTGATCAAATACTTGCAGAGAACTTTTTGTAACTGCAACTATTCCTGAATGATGTTAAGAACAGTAATAAACAGAAGGCTCACAGGAGCGCTAACTTTTTGTCATGGTCTCATCTACAATTTTATCTATTCATTGAATTGTGAGGGTTGACAATGCTTAATATCTGAGCCTAAGCAACTCTTCTTCACCTAAAACATGAAAATGCAGTAACAGTTCTATTAAACTGAAAGGCTCACTCATTCCAGTACAAAATCTGTATCTGGCATTTTGTGACACTTTCAATTAAGAACTAAATGAGTTATTTATTAAGTGTTCATTGTTTCACTTGAGATGATATTGTATTTAACAATTTCTAGTTGTTTTATTAAATAAAAACTGAATTGTATGAGTTTCATTTCGTAAGTGCTTTGATACACTGTATTTATTATTAATATTATTGTTACTATTGTTGTTACTAGCAATTGTTGCACAACTGTTGGAGGATATAGAAAACCCAAAAGTGTATCCAAGTGTATTCAACATACTGAAAGACAAAATGTAAGAGGGAGAAAGAGATAACGTTTTAAAAATTACAATTTCTTTAATTATTTTAATTAATTATATTCATTTTGCCATTTTTTGTTTTCATAATCAAATGATGCATGTCATGTCTCTTCTTTTCACATGAAGACTAAACAATCTACTAGGCTAGTCAGTTAACCATGATTTGTTCAGTTGTATCTAAAAAAAATCTCAGGAGTCATCATCATCTTGTAAAAAAAAGATATGGAATAATAAATCTACCTCTTCTTTTGCTTTGCTGAGTTTTACTGTGACATTAAGGTAGTAATTCCAAACCTTTTGTTACCATCGGCTATTTTTCTATTTTTTTCTATAAATCACCGTTTATACAATTTTATTTATTCTTATTATAAGATCCATGTCTAATGGAGACAACTTAGAAGATTCAATGAAAACACAATGAAGAAAATGAAAGATTATCCATAATTTTATGACTCAGAGATAAGCACAATTAACAGACTAGTATACTTCCTATCTCAATTGTTTTATGTATATTTTTATATATTCTTTCCAAAGTGAGATTATTTAAATATAATTTTGTATCCATTTTCTTTCTTTGGATGATTATACTCTGAACATTTTACAGTTTATTAAACGTTTCAATAACATTATTTTTAAGGACTATATAATACACTTGAAAATTTCAATATTGCTGGTCACTTACATTGTTTTGAACTTTTATTTATTATGTAACAGTAAGATTTACTGCAATGAATATGTGGGTCCCCTAATTTGAAAACATCAATCTATAGAAGAAAAAAACCTGAATTTGTAACAAACAATTCAGATGCCACCCTTCTTAAAAGTTAATTAAAAGCACAGTAACTGCCATAAAATCTTCAGATCAACATTAGATATCAGTGTTGTTGCTCTGAATTAGTAATATTTCACCCAAAGTGGAAAAAAAAAGTTTATGCTCATTTATTTCTCTCCAGTTTGTCAAGAAAACACATGATCTATCTTCCATGTGTTGATATATGAGAAAAACTCTGAGACCTACAAATTGACAACTAATAACACTAGTAGATAAAGTCAAACTTTATAAGGATAAGCAGAATTAATAGTGTGTAGTACCATTCACTCTCCTTAGTTAAAAAAAATGGAAATATGATTTCCAAAGGGGTGACTATGTGAACTATTGCAATAGGAAGAGTAAGCACCGAAGAATTAAAATATAAATATAGATATACAATTTACTAGATATGCCCTTCAGCATGGAGACACTTATTTTGAGGGAAGAAATGTGCTCTACCTGAGGTCAGATGTGGGCTGTTCCTTCTCTGCATGCTGCCTCAGCTTCCTGATGACTTCTCAGCATTTGCCAGGTGTACTTTTTAGTCTGGTTTAGCACTGGGGTAGCTTCCCTTATATAATTGAAATCAGTGTGCTATCTCAGTTCTTCATAGTTTTATTTTTTTCATTTTGTTTTGTTTGTTTTGAGTGTGTGTGTGTGTGTGTGGCTAATCTTTTTGTTTATAACTGTTGTTTTCAGTGAAATTTGAGTAAGAATATTGAGAAAAATACCTTAGTATATAATTTTTAACAGAATGTTTTTAAATGTAAAAAGTAGACTGGGCTTATCATAAGCTTATCATATACTTGTAATGCCTATATATATATATAGTGCTTGTAGGCATTTGAGTTTGCAACCCTTGGTCTGAGATTGAGCTCGGTTGAGGAAAGAAGGAGGCGTTAGAGACAACAAGACAACAAGCTCAATAGTCTGCTGAAACTTCAGTTTACCTTACAGTCCCTTCCTGGCCATACTGCTTTATAATTTCCAGTAAGTAACTCATTCTATTTCTTTAAAGATGGCTAATAATTAGAAAGAAATATGGGAAAAAAACAGTATGTGGCTGAGTGCAGTGGGGCATGCCTATAGTCCCAGCTACTTGGGAGGCTGAGGTGGAAGGATCCCTTGTGCCTAGGAGTTCAAGTCCAGCCTGGGCAACATAGCAAGACCCCATCTCTATAAAAAAATGAAGTTCAATAGTATATGCAAAGCGAGTGAATTATATAATTAGCATTAAAGTCTTAGAGCTGTGCCTGCAAATAGTAAATGCTCAATAAGTATTAGACACACATCAAAAAAGCAGTTGTAAAAAAGACAGTTGTCTGACAAGTAATTGTTTATACTTTCAAAGAAATTATAAACCACATATTTATATTTGCATATAATATATACACACACTTTTTCTAATACACATACATGCATTTACATATATACAAAAAAAAAAAAACAGAGAAAAAAAGGGTTTATAAAAGGAGACACCATGATACAAAGAAGATTATAAAGCAACAAAAGATTAAAAGTTATCAGGCAGATCTTAAGATAGAAATGGAAGATAAATATAAGCATGAGTAGAGACATGAAAGCTATATTAGAATGACTAAACTAAATACAAATAAAATAAAGTCGAAAACACAAAACAATAATAGGCTTGAAGAAATAACTCAAAATACTTGATAACAGAAATAAAATACTATCCACAGGGATCCAACAAATGCATAACTGGCACCCCAAATGAAGATGACAAAAGAGATTAAATAAAAATAAGTAAGTAAATAAATAAATTCTTTTAAAACAAAAGGAACTGAATTTGCAGACTGAAATGGCATGCAGTGAACCAAGGCAAACTGAGATTGAATGTTTAACACTGAGCTCCAGGATCTGCTCCATCTTCACATGGCGTTCTTCCCTCCTGTCTGCACAGTCTCATCATGACACCAGTCATAATGGATTCAAGATTCACACTACTCAAGTATGATCTCATTTTAAATACCTGCAATGACCCTATTTCCAAATAAGGTCATTCTGAGGTTCTGGGGATTAGAACTTCAACATATCTTTTGGAGGAACAAATTCAACGTATAATACCTTTCTTTACCTTATAGGAAAAAAAGTACTTTTTAATTTTGAGATGCTTGGAAATTTCTGAGATTAGAGCATTTTCCCTATTGTGATAGTGTTTTTTTGGAATAAAGTCTTTCCTTATCTAGGTTTGACTTTTTACAAAAATTAGACAATAGTTTATAGGTAGTGCAGTTTCATGTTTAAATTTGTTATTCATATCACTTTCCATTAATCCACAAAAAATTAATGCTCACAAAAAGTTGATGATTTGGAAGATTTAATTTTCAATGACATTTTAACAAAAACATAAAAGGTTTTTTGGGAACTAAAATAATCAGCGGTAAAACCGGTTGTTTTTTTTTTTTAACCCTTTTCTTACATAAAAATCAGAAAGAAAGACAGCTAGAGGTGAGATGAGTATCAAGTGACTGCTTATGTAAAACTGGAGTCTATATCTTAATTGGTTAATTCAAACAGGACTGCTTCTAAAATTAGAGACTATTCATATGAAAATAACAAAATAAACTAATCATTCCTATGATTGGCTATGACTTAATAACATTAAGCCAAAATCTATAAATCTAATGCTTTATACTGTGTAGAAGACATCAGAATGTTTTACCATTTGTCTAAATATTTTTTATTGTAAGCATAAATAGATTTTTTGTTTTAAAGTAATTTTCTTTATAATTTATTGCTTAAGAAGTTAAGATTAGAATATAGGAAATTTGATGAGTGGCCCAGAAATAATTCTTTAACATATGGCCTTTGGAGATAGGTTATATTAAATATAATTTAAAAGATAGATCACAAAAGATGTATAGGACTATTGTAACATCAAATCTCTTTGATGAAATCAAAATCTTAAAATTTCAGCATTTACTATTCAGATAGATGACGAATTTCAAGAGAAAAAAAACTTTTTAATCAATGATTGCTCTTTGATAAATCATCTTATTCAGGGAATGGTTGAAATGAAGGTAACAAAGCCACCAAAAAAAAAAAACAAAAAAAACCCAAAAAGAACTAAAATTCATAACAAGGATTAGAAGGGGACAGTAACTTGGAAATTTGTATAGAAAAATAATCACCCAAGGTTAGAATAATCTATGGTAGTTATTTAATAGGAGAATTATGAGCTCTGCAATTAATCACAGGAAGTCAAGAGATATTGTTAGAGTCAAACAGATACAATGTTTGCTCCTTAATATTTGTGTAATTTCTAGGCTCTGTTTCCTAGTAGTAAACTGTAGACAATGGTAGGTAATACTTCAGGTTGCTGCAAGGATTAAGAGAGAGAATATATATCAAATTCTTAATACATTATGTAATTCACGATAGATACTTAACCTTCCTTTAATTTCCTTTCCTTCACACAATTGGTTTTTATCCATTGAGTCATAGGATAAATGGACCAGATTAGATTATAACTCTCAGTTCAGAATCACTTCAGCATTTCATTCAGAAAACAGTCTGAACCACACATTTATTTTAAAATTGTATTCTCTCAAAGAAATTGTTATTCAAATTATTTTTACTTTCCAATGCATCTATGTCTTTCTCAGTCAAAATATGAGATTTTCTGTGTGTGTGTGTGAATTTTGCAACATCTTTGTGAAGATATTTTCTACAGATTACTATAAATGAACAGTATTTTAATTAATGCATGTAATATGTAAGGGCCCTTTGTATTCCTAATCACAGTGCAGATAAATATCCTCTGTCATGAAAATCAAAGAACTATTGCTTTGAGTTGTAATGAGTTGTTTATATGTTATGCAATGGTGCTGACTAGTGGATTATTTTTTTGAATAAAACAGCTTAAAATATGTATTTTGCATGGCAGAGCAGAAGTTAGTCTTCTACATATCCAATTAATATGGCATTATCCTGCAATATTTTATACTTCATTTATTCATGCATTCATTTCTTCATTCTGCACAGTCACCAAGATATTTGTTGTCTTTGAGCCTGTGCACAGTGGTTTGCTAGACATGGGTTCAAACATAAAACTAAACACTGTAGACAAATGCTATGTTCCAGACATTAAAGGAAGATCATATATCTCGAACTTAAAGAGTGAGGGGGCTCTAGTTGGGAGATGAGGCAGAACCAGACCACACTGAGCCTCAAAGGTTGTATTAAAGGTTTTGGTATTTATCCTGAGAATAGTGAAAAAAAGAGAGAGAAGTAGAAGAGAAACAATTAAATTTTCATTTAAAATTGCAATTCACTTGTTTCTAAAGTGGATAGTGGTATGGTGAAAACCTGGAAGGATGAGAGGACAATAGTTAGGATGCTATTAAAGTAAATATCTGGTCAGAAACAGCAATATACTGAACTAGGGTATCAGTAGCAGAGCTGGAGAAATGTGAATAGATTTAAGCAATAATTCTGATCTAAGATTGACAGGACTTTATGATAACATGGATATAGTTTAAAGAGTGAGGAGCTGTATGATAAGGTGAAGAGAGATGTTAAATAGGATTTTCAGGTTTCTGGATTTCAAGACTGGATAGTGATATCATTCACTGTGATAGAAAACATTTCAAGTGGGTCATGTTAGGAAACAAAACTATTTAGTGTGGTCTAATTTCCTTATTTGTCTTCTTCCCATACCCAAAGTTTGTAATACTTCATTACTTTTGTAATTATTTTTTTGGTAGATTTTTAACTTATAAAAGTAGTGCCTTTCATTGCTTTAAAATGGGGGAAATAGAACTAAAGAAGATTTTTAAATCCTTGATTTTCCTATCAGTTGTAATAAAATACTTGTAACAAAAATATTGGCTAAGCTGGCATATGAATATTTTATTTTATATCATAATTAAGTCTTTATGCAAATAATATGCATTTCAATTTAACTTATTGCAAAGGGTCTAAAGTGTAAATCCAAGATTAAATCCAAATTTAAGATACAATTGCTAAAAGTTAGAAAAAAGCTTTAGTTAACAGTAGGTCTTAGTTCAGACTACTAAAACAAAGGTTCGAGCTACTAAAACAAACACTATAGACTGAGTGGCTTATAAACAATAGAAATTGATCTCTTACAGTTCTGGGGGCTGAAAAGTCCAAGGTCAGGGTGCTACCATGTTCCAATGTTGAGAACCCTTTTCCAAATTGCAGAAGGTCTTCCTTTTGTATCTTCACAAGGCAGAAGGAGAGGACAAGAGAACTCTCTAGCATTTATTTTATAAGGGCACTAATCCCATTCACAAGGGCTCCATACTCAAGACATAATTACCTCCCAAAGGCCCCACATTTAATATCATCATATAGAAGGTTGAAATTTTATTCAACACATGCATTGGGATGAGGGGACACAAACAATCAGTCTATTGCATCTTAAAGTTGGCTGATACTCATTAAATTGGAATTTTCTAGTCAATTGGAGCAAAGATGAATTAGAGCTTGTTGTGATTGTCTCAAGAGAGTGATAACCTATTATGACACATGAAGTTTTGTAGGTTATATAATAGAAGAATTTGCACTTTTGGATTTTATATTGCAGACAGAACACCTGTTAACATCCCATTGTTCAACTGCTCCAACTTCATTAGCTAATATTCATTTTTTTTCAAATAGGATATGTTTATGCTCATTAATTCTTTAATAAAATAACAAAGTATTTATTAGAGAAATGTGCTACCTCTTGAATGAGGAAAATTCAGAGAAAAATAAATATAGATAAATAAATTATATAATCAACTTTGTTCTATGGTTGGCCATAGTTTGAGTAATTTTATTGACCCATTAGCTTTAAATCAAGAAAGACTAACAGGAGACTTATTCAGTGATAGGTAAAATTCTTCAAAACACAGTGTTTACAATGGGTAAAATGTGGTGCCTTCAGAATTCTAGGCTTAGATTTTGTTTTTTTTCACTATGTCTTATGCATGACTTAAAATACTGCCAACATGTTAACAGGTATTCAGTTGTAGAATGTGATAGCACAGTAGGGTAGACAGCTAAGTAGAATTTAAAATTTACTGTTGACATTCTGAGTAGTATTAATATTATTATTGTTGTTATTATTAGAGACTGGGTCTTGCTCTATTGCCCAGGCTGGAATGCAGTGGCACTACCATAGCTCATTGTAACCTCAAACTCTTGACTTCTAGTGATTCTCCTACCTCAGCCTCCTGAGTAGCTGGGATTGCAGCCGTGCATCGCTATGCTTGCCTGGCTAATTTTTGTATTTTTGTAGAGATGGGGGTTTGAGTATGCTGCACAGGCTGGTCTTGAACTCTTGGCTTCAAGTGATGCTCCTGCCTTGGCCTCTCAAAGCACTGTGATTACAGACATGAGCCACAGTGCCAGGCCATATTATTTTTTGAATGTTTTAATTAAAAGTTTCTTTAGAGACATTTTAGAATTTTAGATATTACTTCTGTTGAAGAAATAGTGTAAAAGCTTTAAATATTAGGAAGTTATTCTTTTTTTACTCATTCATCACATTTTGTTTTCTTTTTAATTGAACATCTATTCTCTGCCAAACTCTACTGGAAAGAAACACACACAGATACAAAAATAAGAGAGCTCCTAGCATAAGAAAGCATGTGGTCTAGTAGACAAAGGAGACAAACACATAATTAAAATGCTATTTATTAACTGCTCCTAGAGGATTGTACAATAATTTAAATAATTTATAGGAACTCCGAGCAGGTAACACAAAATTTAGTCTGAAAAGGAGGTTATGTTAGTGGAAGTCTTTTCAGTTGCATATGATAGAATTCTAGCTCTATATGGCAGCAAACACTGGGTTTATTTGGTCACATAGCTGAACAATTGCCCTATGTCTATTTGGAATTGAGTACTGAAAGTTGTAGAGCAATAGGAGTAATGTTCCCCATTTAGTAGACTAGAGGATGGTTAAGCCTCTCACCTCAGTCTCCTTCAGCCCTGTCCAGAAGCAATTTTAGAGCCCAGAAGCAAGGGATGAAAAAGGCCAGGAGGCCAGACATCCTTTTAATGATTCTAGGTCTAGGAGACTAGATTTGATTGTGTGCTGACTTGGTTGGTTGGGTCAAGAAACCTTTTATAGTGGGAAGTCCCTTAGGGCAGTTCTCAAACCTGGCTGCAGATTAGAATCACTTCTATAATTCAAAAAATATGCCAACAAGTTAAGACAAAATTTCTGGTGATGGGGCTCTGGCATGAATATTTTAAAATGTTCTTTAGTTGTGAAAAGGAAAAAAAAAGGCTGCATACCTATAAAGGAAGAGGCATAGGTGAGCTTGTATAAAGAATAGTGAGCAAACAAATGGCACTCTTGTGAATAAAACATTCCTCATTGCCTCTTCTCTAAGGCCAATCTTAGCGTGAATGCTGGAGCAGCCCTATGTGACCAAAGGTAAGATCATGAGGAGATGACATTCTTGCAAGACATCTTCAAGAAATAATGTTTATTATTTTCTTTGGTTTAATCCCCAGTCTGATATAGCCCGGGAGAAATAGCTATCACATTTTTATTTAATACATGTGCTTGCCTTAGCTATAAAACTATACATTTTTATGGGTAAAGTATCTTATTCATCTTCATATTCCCAATGTCTAGCTGACACAATACTTTGTACATACAGGTCACTCAGTAAGTGACAACTGGATTAATGAATCTAGTGATGTAGTACCACTATCTCAAGTTTTGCATATTTGGATTTAAAATCTGTAAAATTTTCTATTTGTAAAAATAGAAGTACTTATCAAAAATGTACTTCTATAAATAATTCTGCTTTAAGAGGTAGCAACTCAGAAGCAAGTTATAATTCAAGATTGATCCAGAAGATCTCTGGGAATGAAAAGAATAAAATTCACATCTATGCTTATTCATAAGGAAAAAACCTCCAACTCAATGAATTTTCTGTTGCATTTTTAAAAATTGGCCCTGTGATTATACCTTAGAGAAGAATAAACAGAAATTATGTCTTCTTATATAGTTTATATATTCTGTTTAACCTTATGTAGTTACATCAAGTAAAATGTATGAGATATAAACTATTTAAAACATCCTTGAAAAATAAAAATTTCTGAAATATCAGCCCATTAGGAAAGGTAGCATTTAAAATGCCATATTCACTGGATATCTGATGAGTTTTGTTTTCTGTTACGTAGCATCATCTTTAAAATGGTCATTTTGATAGCAAGTCTAGTATCAAGTGCATTTTTTCCTACTGAGTATTCCACATTCTCTCTAGCAATAAAGGTTCTGGATTCCGGCAAGGGCAATTCTTTTGAGGACACATAAGGCAATTGCTTGTATTGCAGTTTACTTGTCCAAAGAGTTCTTGGCTCTGTAGTGTTGACAATAACAGAAATGTATTTGGACATCCCAAACCCAGTCAAATATGACTAGGAAGACAATGAAAGGAACAGATGGATATCTTTACAGAGCAACAATTTCAGAGCCACACTTGGGGTCATGCCTATTTTTTTTTTCCAGGAAATGTGAGAAAGGGAACAGATAAGGATCAGGGAGAAGGGCTTAAAACTCTCTGTGGTGAAAAAATCTCTCTTTACATTCTTGAAGATTCTGAAAACTAAAATGTATATTATTTCAGAGTTATTATGCAAATAATTCTAAAATTTGAAACTTATGCTTTATGGATAATGTACCGTGTTTAAAGAGAAACTAGCTTTAGAGCATATATTTTAGTACACAAAGACAAGTTCTTTATTATTAGCATGTATTTTCCTAGAAGACAAGAATAATTGAACTAAGATAAACTCAATGTGTTAAGACTTCTTTTGAAGCATTCTAATGAGAATATTGCTATGGTTCCTTCAATCTCTCTTTTTTTTCCTCATATTGTTCATAATTAACCATACTTTCATTTCAATGCAATTAAACTAGTATACTCATATAATGTAAGACTGATGAGAAAATTTCACTTGGACTATCGAAAGTTTTCAGGGTAGCAAATATTACCATATTTCTTAGGGAATATTATCTAAAAATGCCTGTTGAAAAAACAGAACCTCTGAACTTTATTATGTGGAGAACAGGACATTTCTTATAAAGAAACAACAATAACCACAGGGGATATATGAATTTGGAGAAAGGCTAACAGCATATTTAAAAATTGTTAGCACAATGATAATTTTAAGTTATTTGTTACATGAGAGGCATGATCCATGAGGTGGTATTAGATGTTACTTATATCAGCCCTGGGTGGTTCATAACCACAAAAAAGTGAAGTTTTTATGTGGTAAATATACACAATATGAAATTTATCATTGTAACAAATTTTAAGTGTACAATTTAGTGACATTTAATACATTCACATTGTTGTACAATTATCACCACTGTCCATCTTCAGAAATTTTTCATCATCCCAAACTGAAACTGCATACTCATTAAAAAATAATTAATCCCTCTATCTAGCACCTGATGACATGATTCTACTTTCTGTTTTTAGGAATCTGACTGTCCCGGGCACCTTTTATAAATAGAATCACACTGTATTTGTCTTTTGGTGTGTGACTTATTTCACTTAGTATATCGTTCTCAAGGCTCATCCATGCTGTAAGAAATGTCAGCATCCTTTTTAAGGTTGAATAGTATTTCATTGATTATACATAGCAGATTTTGTTTATTCATTAATTTTTCCACGAACATTTGTGTTGCTTCCAGATTTTGGCTATTGTGAATAATGTTACTGTGAACATTGATGTACATATATCTGTTTTAGCCCATGTTTTCAGTTCTTTTGGGTACATAGTTAGAAGTGGAAATTACTGACTCATGGTAATTCTATGTTTACTTTTTGAGGAACTGCCATACTGTCTTCCACAACAACTGTAACATTTTATATTACCACTAGCAATGCACAAAGATTTTAATTTTTCCACATCCTCTCCAACACTTATTTCTGTTTTTTTTAAAAAAATTAAATAGCCATCTACATAGTATCTTTCCGTAATTGTGATTTGCATTTCCCTAATGACTAATGATGTTGAGCATCTTTTCCTGTTTTTACTGGCTATTTGTATATCTTCTTTAGAGAAATGTCCATTAAAGATGTTTGCTCATTTTTTAATTTGGTTGGGTTTTTTGTTGTTGTTGTTATTGAGTGGTAGGATTTCTTTATATATTCTGGATATTAATCCCTCATCAGATACATTATTTACAAATATTTTTACCCATTCTGTGCCTTGCCTTTTTCCCACCTCCCTTTCTTGGAGGCATGAATTGTTGCCTTGACCATTCAGATCTGCGATTATTAAGAACACCTGTGGTAACATCACAAGTATTATGCTGATGAGCAAGAACTAGGGAAGAAGATGCTCAAGAAACATCCATGAAAACAACTAGGAGGGCTTTGAGAGAACGTGGAGCTGGAGTTTGGATCTTCCTTTTTGAAAAGCATGGGAAAACCTAGAAGGCTCTGTCTTAAGAAGATCAGGGACTTTCTAGGGGTCATAAGCTGAGGGGTTGTAACCTTTCCAAGCTGAATCTGTGGACCAGGGGGGAAAATGATATTAAAATCCAACAGTGCCAGAGACTAGAAGGGGAGGGAATGGGAATGGAGGGAAAATCATAGTGAAAATGTCGAGGATAAATTAGAGCTAGGACAAGATAATGATTTATTGTACTATATCAGGCAGTGGATAATAGTGATGCCTGAACTAAAAGAGTGTGAATGAAGGGGAAAGAAGACAAAGGTAATTTTAAATTCAGTTCCCCTGACACAACTCTTTCCTCAGGACTTAACTGAATGTTGGAGGGAAACCCCTGTATGATTATTACTGCATTTACAAATCTCTCCATATATGAGCTTAGACAAAATTGATTTTATTCTTATAATTGAAATCTTTGAAGAAAATTGGCAGTGTAGTATAGAAGAAAGCTCCCCTGGGTTCTAATAGCTGCATTATCAGGCACAAACCAGTCCTTGGACCTGGAACCATAACTTCCTCTGCAACCCAGTTTATAAATCTTTAAGATAAGGGGTCTGACACCTATGATTTCTAATTTCCAGCTAGAATTCATGAGGTATATGCTATTGTTTCCATGTTTGCTTTCTCCAAAGAGGATGCTGAAATTTAATTGCCATTGTAACAGTCTTAAGGGGTGGGACCTTGGAGAGGTAATTAGGCCATGAGGTCTCCACCCTGATTAGTGGGACTGGTGCTATTATAAAAGGGCAAATTTGTGCCCTCTCTTTTTCCCTCTTACCTTCTGCCTTCCACCATGCAATGTCACAGCAAGAAGACCTTCACAAGATGCTGGCCCCTTGATCTCTGATTTCCCTGTTTCCTGAACTGTGAGCCAATAAATTTCTGTTTATTATAAATTACTCTGTGTCAGGCATTCTGCTGTAGGAGCAAAATGAACTAGAATGGGATGTGTTTTAAATGTAAATGTTTCTCTTTCTAAATCATAGGTTAACTTATAACAGTCTTTGGCATCTGGAAAATGAAAAGGAAACATCTGCAGTTCTCCTGTAGCGGCTATACGTTACATGACAAAAATGAGACACCATGAGATGCTACACAAGTATTCTGTTTTTGTCCTTCTTTCTCTTATTTGGGCACTGCATGATTCTCATAATGCATGTTGGGGATGGTATAAGAAAGTAAAACTGTAGTGAACTCACAGATGCAAATGAGAGAGGAACACAAATACAAATGAGCAAAGTATTGGACATTGACTAGAGCTGAAGTGTAGAGGCTGTGAAGGGATGAATGAAAGACAGACAAATGATTGTCCAAGTGCTTATTGAGGCAAACATTTGGTAGATAATTTGTTTTTCATACAACTGCAATGAATGTCATTCTTCTCTATGGAACCGCACGCCAAATCTTTTGCACATCGCTGCTTGGTGCCCAGTGGGCAGCAAGTGCCCGATTGCCAATGCCACTTTTTAGCGCATGTTCATCTGCAGGATATTAAACAGATTGCCATCCTTTTGATGTTTGTGAATACGAGTAGTAAATACCATATGATATGACTCAATGAATTTGTGTCAGAAAAAAGAAAAAGACAAAGAGGAGAATGAAGAAGGGAAAAGAAGGAGATGAAGAGGAAAAGGAGACGGAAATTTCCTTCTCTCTTGGATAGGAAGGGATGAACTAGGTAAATCTGAAAGGAAACAAATGTTATGAAAGTTACTGACAAGCTTTGTATCTAGAAAAGAATGATACACCTGCCAATTGACTTGCCTAGTTCTGGCACATTTTGTGAACTAAAGAAATGACTCCCCAGATAATCTGTAAACATTTTTTTTTCAGGAATAGAAAATCATGAGTGAACAGAGAATGGTTTCATTATAGTTCAGAATCTTCCAGAATGTATCTTGCTTAATGGGCCATAAATTTGTATGTGTGTATGAGTATGTGAATGTGCCTGAAATTATTAATTGGTCAAGACATTACTTGTTTCATAAGAAATCTAATAAATGGTTATTATTCATAGCCTTTACTTTCATTTGTTAGAACGTATGTGATGTAGGCAGATGTAGTCCAAGAAAAGCACTATCAATTGGGTGAAACTAAAGGAACATTAAAAGTCTAAAAGTTTTTTTTCTAATCTTTCTTTCAACATGTTTTAAGGATATCTAGTAAGTTACTTAAAATTTTCACCTACTTGTTTCTATTAGATGATGTTGGATTAGATGGTCTCTTGAGCCTTACCTAACTCAAACCTCTTCTGGCACGTGAATGTAGTCTTCGAGTTTTTTTTTTTTGAGATTACTAAACTCTATAGAACTAATCATATTAGCCTGATCAATCATCTCCTAAATACTAACGCTATAACTTTTTTGGATTGTGAAGATGAGTTTCTTGTAATTTTCCTCAATATTGTTAATTGTAAAACTGAGCTAATGGCAAATATCTATGACCTTTTTGAAATAGAATTTGGAAGAAGTGATCAGTTGATTCAGTGAAGTGCACTTGAGACCAGACAAACTTTTGCTCAGAGGAGAGAGACAGAGATGACAGAACAGAGAGAGAGACCCTAATTAAAGATTCCTTCTCAGGGTGTCTATTCATCCCCTGCCCTTGCCACATTGCTGAGGCCATACAAAGGTGGAAGCAGGGAGATGCAATTAAGCCTATTGTCTACCTCTGTTTAGAGAAAAATCTAAACAAAACAGAGTTATCATTATTTGAAGTCACTAGAACATTTTTGTCCTGGTTTTGCTCAACTCTCAAAGCTACTAGTATAGACGGTATAATGTTTCCTTACTATTTTTGGCATTATAAATGTTTTCCAAACTTGACTTTCCTATGACACTTGAAAAACATACTCTGATAACTGAATATAAGAAAGGTTTGTTGGTTTTTTAAAAATAATAAACTGAAGTTCATAGATAGTTTGAGATTAATAATACAGTTTTATCACCCTCTGTTTTTTCCCACCAAAGGTCAAGGCCTTCTCTTGTTTTCTTTTCTAAAATAAATCATTTTGTTGAGGGCTGATATGATAATAAAGTATAATCTATGCTAAACACATAAAGAACAAGGATCACATGCAATTTCTCCAAGGCTCAAATAAATTGAGCTGTAAAGGTTGTTGATGGAAACGATGGGGGCTATTTAAACATTAAGTTTATTAATTTTGTAGTGATTGAAACTATCGGAATAGACTATAGAGCTGTCATGTCAGTGGGAGTTTAAAGTAGGTGACTTACTGAGATAGTATTGTATTTATTCTAGATGTTGCAGAAGATTACCCTAGGGGAAAAAGGCTTGGAAGCAAATTTTCCTCATAGAGCAGTCATAGAGTTGGTACATAATGTCCCACCAAAATGAGGATTGTATAATGTAACATTTAGAATCATGTATTGAGAATGAGGGCTTACCATGAGTGAAACAATAGGTTCCTTGGTAGATTATGAATATTAATATCAAAATGACAATATAAGCAGCAGAAATCAGGTACAGATAATAATTCAGATTCTGAGTGTGGTGGGAAGGGGGAGATGCTTCTCTCTCTCAGTGCAGTGTATATGGTTTCTATTCCCAGAGCTCAGTTAGAAATGATCTCGCTGTTCAGTGCTGGCTCTACATTGATGTCACATGAGGTGTTTTTAATTAGATTTAATAGTACATCTGACTTCTTTTCAGGTACCTTTAATATTTCTTTCCCTTCTTCACCTTCTGTTCTCTTTTCCTCCTCCTCTCTCTCTCTTCCTGTCCCCCAAATTTTCCTCTCTCTCATTATTCTTTCTTACTGACCTCCTCCCCTCCCAGCCACAGCTTAAATTCATAAAATGCCTCCTTGGAAAATAGCATCAGAATTAGATGCTTTTCTTTCTCCTGGTTAGTGTTCCAGCTCATGCTCTCTCACTGGCACATATGCCTGACATTAAATGATGACTTGCTGTTTCATAACGTGCATGCAGTGAGACCCCATCATCATAATTTCACCATGTAGTTCTGCTCAGTGGCAATATGGAGAAATTATTAATTAGATAATTTTATAATAAAATATACAGAAGCTCCTATATAGCCTTGGGGCAAAGTATTGTAATTTACCAATGCCATAAGAGTTAAATTAAGAAAATGAGACTTTTAAAGCCAAAGATATCTTAAAAAAGGTAAGCTGATAAGCACAGGAATGTGCATATGGAAGGAATGAGAGTGCGATGTTGAGTTTGAGGACTTTTATTTCTGATTTTCTTATGATATCTGTTTGTAACTCTTCATAAGGTCATTTGGAATAGGTCCCAGATGAAGAATTATGACCAGATAAATGAAATGAGAAATTAATTTGTTTTAAATGATACTAGACATTATCATGTATTTCTCCAGCCTAATCACACAAATTACTTCAAATAGAGCTCACAGACCTGCTAGAGAGGAACTGGTACACCCCATGCTAGCTCACTGCAGACTCAGTGAGGATACACCAGTATGCGTAATAAAGAGTGGGATTAAGCTACTTGAATAAACTTTGGCTATATTCCTTCAGAGTTTGAAGATAACTTTCTCCTTTTAAACATCGTTTTGCTGAGGTATTATTGACTGCAAATATTTAAAGTGTTCGATTTGATTAATTTTGACATATGTATATTTACCCTCAAAACCACCACCATAATTACTATAAAAATGCATTTATCACCCTCCCAGATTTTCTTTGTGCCCCTTTAAAATCATGCCTCCTAAGCCTTCCTGCCGATTTCTTATCACCCCTCCCCCAGTTCCCAGGCAGCCGCTGATCTGCTTTCTGACACTGTACAGTACTTTGAATTTTCTAGAATTTTCTAAGAACAAGATCATACACTATGAATATACTCTTTTCATGTGGCTTATCGCCTTTAATTATTTTGAAATTCATCTATGTTATAGTGTTTATTAATAGTTCATTTCTTTTTGTTGCTGAATAGTATCCCATTGTCTGGATATATTATAGTTTATCTCTTTACCTCTTGATGGCCATTTGAGTTGTATACAGCTTTTGGCCATAATAAGTCCTATGAACAAGTCTTTGTAGGGACATATATTCTCATTTCTCTTGTGTAGATACCTAGGATCATATGTATATTTAATTTTTGAAGAAACTCTCAAACTGTTTTCCAAAACGCTTATACTATTTTACATTTCCACAAGAAACATATGAAAGGTAAGTTCTTCTACATCTTTACTAGCATTTGATAAAGTCAGTTTTTGTTTTGTTTTGTTTTTATGCATTGGGTTACTGTGTGGTTTCGATCTCACGTAGTTTTTCTTTTTCAGTTTGTTAATCTGGTGAAGTATGTTGATTTTTCTAATTATGTTGATTTATTATCCTATTGTTACATTCCCTCAGTTGGTCATTATGTATTATTCTTTTAAAATATTGATAAACTAATTTTGCTAAAATTTTGTTTGGAATGTTTACATCCATGTTTATGACAGATATTGGTTCCCAGTTATTTTTTCTTGGAACATCTTTTTTCCTGGTGTTGCAACCAGGATAATGCTATCAACCTGGCCTTGTAGAAGGAGTCTGAGAACATTCCCTTCTTTTCAGTCTTCTGGATAAATTTGTGTAGAATGGGTATTTCTTTCTTAAAAGTGTAAAAGAAGCCTCTTGTGCTTGAGGTTTTCTTTGTAAGGGGGGTGGGGGTTAAACTAGAAATTCAATATTTTTAAGAGATATAGAACCATTCTGCTTGTCTATATTTTCCTGAGTTTTAGAAGTTGGTGTTTTCCAATGAATTTGTTCACCTTATCCAAGTCATCAAATTTACTGGCATAATGCTTTCATGATATTTCTATATTCTCATTTTACTATCCTTGATAGCCTATAGGACCTGCAGTAGTAATGTCATTCTTATTCCTGATACTGATAATTTTTGTCTTCTCTCCTTTTTTTCTAGTCATGGAGGCTAAAAGTTAATCATATTCACGCTATGAAAGAACTAACTTTTGGTTAATCATTTTCCCATTTCTTTCATTGTTTTCTATTTTCTGTATCTGCTTTGTATCTTCTTTAGAATTAATTGATTACAACTGCTTTTATCTTTATTATTTCTTTACTTCTTCTATTTACTTTGGGCTTAATTTATTATTCTATTTGTAGTTACTCTATTTGTAGTTTGAAGCAGAGGTTTAAGACCTTTTCTCGCTTCTAATACAGGCATTTAGTTCTATAAATTTCTTTTAAATACTGCTTTAACAATCTCTCATAATTTTTAATATGTTGTGCTTTCATTTTTACTCAATTCCAGATACTTTCTATTTTCCCTCTTTATTTCTTTAACTTATCAATTATTTTAAATTTTGTTATTAAGTTTTCAAATATTTGGGGACTTTTCTAAATATTTTTCTAGTGTTAATTTATAATACTAATGTGCTCAGACAGCATACTTTGTAAGAAATCTTTTTTAATTTTTTTGAGGCTTGCTTTTTCACCTCTTATATGGTCTACTTTGGTAAATGTTCCCTGGACACTTGAAAATAATACATATTTTCCTGTCCTTGAGTGGCATGCTCCATACATGTCAATTAAGTCAAGTTGTTTGATACTATTGTTAAAATCCATCATCTTAGTAAATTCTTATCTAGTTTTTCTATCAAATATTGAGGAAGAGGTGTTGAAATCTCTTCCTGTAATTGCACAATTTTCTATTTGTCTTTTCAGTTCCATAAGATTTTATATATTTTGAAGCTCCATCATGAGGTGCATAAATATTTAGAATTGTTATGTCCTCTTGAATTTACCCCATCATCACTGCAAATAATCTTGTTTATCACTTTTAATATTCATTGCTTTGAAATCTACTTTCTGATACTTCTTTTTGATTATTATTAACATGGTATATCCATTTTCTATTTTTTTACTTTTAACCTGTTTTTTTCTTTGTGTGTAAAGTGTGTTTCTTAGAGGCAGCTTATATTTTGGTCTTGCTTTTTAAATCTGACAAGTTTTCTTTTTAACTGGGATAATCAAATCATTTACATTTAATGTGCTTGTTGGTATGGTTAGGTTTAAATATGTTTTCCTACCTTTCCTTTGTTCTTCATCTGTTTTGTATCTTCTTTAGAATTAATTGAATATTTTCATAGTTCTAATCTATATATATATATTTTCTGTCTGAATCATACTTCCTCTATCTAATCTATATTTTTAATTACAACATTTGTTTTGTTATTTCAGGATTTATAATGTATATCTTTCATTATCAGTGTAACTTTAAGTTATATTATATCATTTCGCACAGAGTATATGAGTCTCAAACTACTACACCTTCATTTATCCCTTTCTTTGCTATTGTCTTCTTTTAGGCATGCTTAAACTCCATAGTATATGTTATTTCTGTTTGAACAGCCATTTTTTTTTCCTACTTGAAAGCAATACTTGCTGCAATATTCCAGTGTTTTTTTCCAGCATATATCCAGCTAATATATTAAATAAAAAGGTAAGTTATAAGAAATATTGTTGCAATCATAATATACTTTTTGTATCAGCATAAAACATACTTAAATTTGCCTTTGTAAGTTTCTCCTGATAAATAATATGTATACACATTGCCCCAAAATGTATATAGCTGTTTATCTTAAAGTATTTATATATGTAATGGTTCACTTAGGACCATTTATGTTAAAATCTACTGACTACAGTGCACTTTGAATTTATAAATGAGCTACTCTATATGATATAGACATGATAGAAGAAAAGGAAATAGTGTCCCTGTCCCTATAGGATTCACAGAATAATTCAGTGAAATAGTAATTACTGAGATCATATAAATTGTCTGACAAGTTTCAATTCGGCTAATATTTTTCAGGAAAATATCTAAGCTATGAGAATACTAAATTTCTTTTATAAGAATTCAGGAAATATTTCCATTAAACATTCAGTGAAGATGTAATCTCTCTAATAAGTAGAAAGGAGGACTTGTAGGCTATTAAAAACAAGAGTAACAATGACAAAAAGTCCCTTAAATTTAGCAAATTAATTATAGCTCTAAGTCAAGTGTGTGTAACATAAGAACAAAATCTGGGTCCATAAGTGTTAGAGTATATTTGATAAAAAGATTCCATGAATAGAATCTGAAGAGTCTATATTTTTGGAAAGAATGGGGCAGAATGTTATAGCAATGGAGGGGGTAAGCCTTCAAGATGGCTGGCCCAACCCTGTCGATATTAAAAAACACCAAATATTTCTAGAGTGTTCTTCTAACGTATTTTCTTTATTTCAGGTCACAAGTCTAGGGTTTTCATGGGTCATGTAGCAAGTGGTTTATAAACAAAATAAGAGTCTATAATACTGTCATTACATTAAGAGGCAGAACTGCTGTATTCTTTCATTATGTAAAATGTTTACATCTTGGGACTTGATGGTTGGTATTATTATGGTATACCCGAGATATATCTTGCTCCAATTAGTATTACCATGCTACTCACTATAAAAAGTCCCAAAGGCAGACTAGAGAAGATAGAAGAATCACCACTTTCAGGAGACTGATTGGTAACCCAACCCATTGACTTCATTACGGCTTTCTTCCATGTAGCATAACGAATTTCACTTTCTGTGGCCTGGATCTGTGGTTCAAATCGTTCCATCCTGAGAACTGACAAAGCCTGGGGTTCAAGACTCCAAACATTTACTCCTTCTGCAGCTCCTGCTGCCATGGCAGCTCCTAGTGCAGTTGTTTCAGGCATAGAGGGCTTTATTACTGGAATATGCAGAATATCTGCTTGTAGTTGCATAAGAACTTTGTTGTTGGTCATTCCTCCATCTACCTGCAAATGACGAAGTGGAATTCCACAGTCACGGTTCATGGCTTCCAAAATCTCTCGAGTTTGGAAACAAACAGCTTCTAATGCAGCAAAAGCAATATGACATTTATTGGTAAACTGAGTGAGACCACAGAGTATCCCTCTTGCACTGGGCTCCCAATAAGGTGCATATAACCCTGAAAAGGCTGGGACAAAGTAACAGCCATAAGAAGTTCCTACTTCTTTAGCAAGTTTTTCAATGTCTCTTGAGGTCTCTATAATTCCAAGATTGTCTCTTAGCCAACGAATAACAGCACCTGCTATAGCAACAGAACCTTCCAGTGCATAATATACTGGTTTCTCTCTGCCTAGTTTGTAAGCTACTGTGGTCAGAAGGCCATGTTCAGAAAACACACATTTACGACCTGTATTACATAGTAAGAAGCAACCTGTTCCATAGGTGTTTTTGGCTTGTCCTTCTTGGAGGCACATTTGTCCTACCAATGCAGCACATTGGTCCCCCAAACACCCAGATATTGGCACACCTTCCAGTGCCCCAGCTTGAATTATGCCATAGATCTCAGACGAACTGAAGACATTTGGAAGAATGCCCATTGGAATTTCAAAAAAGTCACAGAGCTCTTTATCCCATTGCAAAGAATGGATATTAAAAAGCATTGTCCTACTTGCATTTGTTACATCTGTGCAATGCACACCTCCATTAACTCCTCCTGTTAAACTCCAGATAAGCCATGAATCAATGGTACCAAAAAGAGCTCTACCTTCTTCAACAGCCCTTTGGACGTTTCTTACATTGTCAAGCAGCCAACGAAGTTTTACTGCGCTGAAGTAAGTGCTAAGTGGGAGGCCTGTCTTAGACTTGACGAAGTTGTTATTTCCTGGAATTTTTTTACTAAGATCCTCAACGGTAGCCTGGGTTCTTAGATCAAGCCACACCACAGCATTGTAGAGAGGCTCTCCAGTTAACTTGTCCCAGATTATAGTGGTTTCCCTCTGATTGCTGACACCAACAGCTTTTATGTTGGATATATCAATATCCAGTTCGTCAAGTTTCTCACACGTTCTCGCTATACACTCATAGACAGACTGAAGAATTTCCTTAGGATCTTGTTCCACCCATCCTTCTTTTGGGAACTCTTGTGTTAATTCCACTCTGTGATGACTAAGTAGTTCCGCTGTTTTTGAACTGAAAACCAGAAAGCGAGTGGAGTTGGTGCCCTGGACCACCGCTCCCACCAACGGCCCCACAACTGCTTTCTTGGGGGCTGCCATGACACCAGTAGGTCGGCTTAGCAGCTCTGAGATGGTTTCCCAGGCGACGGTGGTGCTGGGGGCGGGGAGCGCAGCCAGTCAGGAGCACACAGCGCAGGCGCAAGGCAATCTTTGCCCTTTAACTGGCGCTTCGCCTTCTTACCCCACCCCTCCGGCCCAGGCCCTGCCCCCAGCCCCTCAGTCATTTTCTAAGATTTAAGTTAAAAAAATCATATATTTATCCATGTAATTACAGTTACCTGTGTTCATTCTTTTGTGTGGATCTCTATGTTATCATTTTCCTTCTTAATAGTGTAGGTCTGCTGGAGATGAATTCTTCCAAATTTGAACATCTGAAATATATTTCATATTAATATGCAAAGATATTTTCTCTGGGTATATAATTCTATTTGACATATTTTTTGTTTTTAAGTTTCTGGACCTCGGAGCTGTTGCTCTACCATCTTCTCTCTTGCTGTTTCAGATGGAAACTTTGCTGTTATTTTTAACATGCCTGTTTTTCTGTCTTCAGGGTTTTTCTCTTTAGCAGTGGTTTTGCTCACTTTGATCATGAAGTGCCTTGGAGTAGTTTTCTTTGCTTGGGGTTTACTGAGCTACTTGAATCTGTAGTTTTATTGGTTTCGTCGAATTTGGAAAGCTTTAGGCCCATTATTTCTTCAAATGTGTTTTATTCTCTGTCTTCTGTCTCTTAGAGACTCCACTGATGCCCTACTCATTACAATTACCTTTTCTCTTTGTGCTTGATTTCAGATAGTTTCTGTTGCTATCTTTTCAAGTTCACTAATCTTTTCTTCTCCAATGTCTTCTCTGCTATTAATTCATCCCACGTACTTCTCACCTCACATATTGTAGTGTTCATCCCTAGAAGCTCAATTTGGGTTTTTAAGCATCTACTTAGCTCTCTGAACACATGGAATATAGTGGGAATCACTTTTAATTTCATTTCCTGCAATTCTAACATCTTTGTCAGTTCTTATGGCTTGTATTTCCTGGTTTGGTTTTTTTTTTTTTCTTTTTCTTTCTCTCTTTCTTTCTTTTTTTTTTTTTTTTTTGCATGACTGATAAGTTTTAATTAGATGCCAAGCATTGTGAATGTGCTTGATATATTTGTATTCCTATAAATGATCTTGAGTTTTGCTTTGGGATGCAGATACATTACTTGCAAACAGTTCAATTCTTTTGCATCTTGCCTTTAAGATTTGTTAGATGTGACAAGCACAGTGCTTAGTCTGGGGCTGGTTATTCCTCTTTACTGTGAAAACATCTTTCTATGTACTGTACCCAACACCCCTGAAAAATGAGGCATGCATGGCTGTTTGGAACAGTAATTCCTCCCGGTCTTGGGTGACCACTGGATACTGTTATTTGTAGCCTTTTCATGCGCATATTTCATTAGCCTCAGTAGTTTTCTCATACACATTCGCTGATCAATACCCAGCTGAATACTCACTGGGGGACTCTCTAAAGCTCTCTGGAGTTCTCTCTCTGTGCAACTCTTTTATTCAGTACTATGCCTGGCAGAGTTTAACTTCGTCGGTTACTCTGGACTCTCAGCTTAATCTCTTTGCTGTAGGTTTCCACTGGGTTCCAAATGGGTTCCCTGTCTGTGCTGTGGCCTTGAAACTCTGTCAAGAAACTAAGCTGGGGAAATCATAGTAGTCATGTCACTTGCTTCTCACCTCTTAGGAATTTCCATCTTTCATTCTCTGATATCCAGTGTTTTGTGAACTGTTGTTATGTATTTTGCACCTTATGTGAACTATTTTATCTATTTTTTATCCTATTTTTTATTGTTTGAGATGAAAAAGTAAATCAAATCCTTTTTACTACAGAGTGGAATTCCACTAAATGGAAACTTAAATTTTCAGATTAACTGTAAAGTTGGTAGATAAAGATTTATTTAATCACTAATTAAAATGTATTGAATATACAGTAGATGAATGGCAATTTTGTATATTAGGGCATAGGCTACATTTCTGAATTAGCTCAAGGATAAGGCCCATTTGTCTTTTGTAAAACCAAATAGAACAAGATAGAAAATAACATCAAAATTATGATATTATTATTTCACTATTTTAACTGGGTCATATTTTTTATTTAAGCAAAAATCCTTCAGGAAATATTATGAAGTCAGAGAAAGAAATAACATCCAGACTTAATTTGTGAACCAAGGTATAGCAATCATTAAAATCTGGATCAGATTTTCCTGGTTGTGTCTTTGTTTTTAAAATTCTATCAAAGTTTTTCTAACCAAAACTTTAGAGGTCACATTTACCCATATGCCAGTTAACCATAATATGTCTGCATTTACATGGAACAAATTTGTATTTACATTGTTTTAACTTTTTCTTCCCAAGTATTTGTCAAGAGTAACCATTGTGTGTATAGATTAACATAAACTATAAAAAGATTTGACCCAAAACTTCTTTTCTACATCTCTTCTCATTGGCCACACCAATATTTAAAACAAATGTTCTTAATTCCATTAGTTTTTGAATCTGGGAATATTTTAAATATTTTGTCTTTAATACATCTTATTTATAAAATAATCAGTTCTTCTTATAAAGAACTGCTTTACACAGTAGTCTCACTGATAATAAACTGTAGCCACTAAATAATCAGATAGTAAGTGTCTCAATTTAGTTTAGAAAGATAACCAAATTGGCTGGGAGTGGTGGCTCACACCTGTAATCCCAGCACTTTGGGAGGCTGAGGTGGGCGGATCACAAGGTCAAGACATCGAGACCATCCTGGCTAACACGGTGAAACCCTATCTCTACTAAAAATACAAAAAGTTAGCCGGGTGTGGGGCACGAGCCTGTAGTCCCAGCTACTTGGGAGCGTGAGGCAGGAGAATCTCTTGAACCCAGGAGGCGGAGGTTGCAGTTAGCCGAGATCGCTCCACTGCACTCCAGCCTGGTTACAGAGTGAGACTCCTCTCAAAAAAAAAAAGTGAGTTGGCCAAATTTATGTACAGTAATTGCAAACTACTGATGGGTTTAACCAAGGCTGATAAACAGTACTTTAAACAAACAAAAACTAAGGAGTTTAAATGAGAGCCCCTATCTTATTTTAAAAACAAAACAAAACCAACTAAGCAAAAGCTTTGCGTTGTCTGTAATAGTTTCTTTATATTATATAGGATTTAAGCACTTCTGAAATATTGGTTGGCATTACCTTATTTGTGAAGGCATTCAATTTTACAAGAAAATTCTTATTTCATCTGTATTATATTCCACAAAAACATAAATGTTTTAATGGTGAACATACTATTCAGAATAATCCAAACAACAACAACAAAATATATCAGGGCATTTTCTTCAAAAAGTCTTTTTATACGGGGTTGTTAAAAATAGAGTTGTTGACATACTTGACTTTGTGTATTATTCATTTACCTTTAAGGCTACTCTTCTAAAGTGCAGCTACTTAGTTTTGAAGGTTTTAAATAATGTCCACATTGTAACATTTAAAATTTACTCATTCAATTGGTAACATGGTGAATATGTTTTGAGAGGTTGCTATCTACGGATTTCATTGTAAACCATGATATAGTGATGCAACAAATATTCTTTCTGTCCTTTAAGTTAAGAACACCAGCCAAATGTGCTTGTTTTAATGACGTATTTTCCTGTGCATGTTTTAGATAAACAGTACTTTAACAAAAACAAAAACAAAACAAAACAAAAAACCAAGGAGTTTAAATGAAAGCCACTATCTTTTCAGGTAATTTTTTTGTATTTTTAGTACAGACAGGTTTCACCATGTTGACCAGGCTGGTTTTGAACTCCTGACCTCAAGTGATCCGCCTGCCTCAGCCTCCCAAAGTGCTGGGATTACAGGCATGAGCCACCACACCTGGATTCACTTTTCAATCTGATATAGTAGGATGGATTGATGAAGAGAGAGGATTGGATAGATAGAAAGATATGGTAAAAGTAGTATAATAAAATGATAATGATAATTATATAATCTATGTGGTAGATGTGAGGTTGATAAAGTTGTTTCAACTTTATATATGTTTTCAAAATTTCATAATAAAATGTTAGGAAAGTGTAATGTAAATGAAAGCTAATCAAGCTGCAAAACAGCTCAAAGAGACCTATTTCATACAGCTTCTTTTGTTTGGCGGGACAGTTGAGTGAATGGAATGAAGAATTCACTGTTATGTTTACATATGTTACATCAATTTGAGAGAGTCTGTGGTAGAATAATCTAGTTATAGTTGTTCATCCCAAGAAAACCATTAATTATGTATTATTTTTATTAATGCATATTATTTTATTAAGTTAGTTGTACTTTTATTATAAGCATTTTCTTCTGCTTTCTATAAACTTTTTAAATTCTAGGAAACCAGCTGCCTGTTTAATGTCTTGGCTCTTAGCAAGAAATTGCATACATCTAAGAATGCTGCTCATCTTTTCAATCTCAAGAGTGGGAATTAGTAGAAAGTTTAGATTTCACCAAATTTGGACTTACCTTAGTCTTGAATTTGAGAGCATGTGTCGGGATGGTGAGAGCATTCATTTATATAGTTTGTGGCTAGCAAATTTGACTTTTTTAGACAAATTGTCATAACCAATGCATCATCACAGTTGGTAATCTTCAAAACACTGATGCATTTTTCTACATGCTGTTCCCAAATGTGCTGGACCAGCTGTTGAGAGCCATGCCATCCAATCGCCTGGAAGACCTCTTCTTGGACCACAAATCACCTAACGTACTGTCCCTCTTTGTTCTAATGAAGAAAGGAAAAATTAAAGCAAGCCACTGTGGTTTATTACTCATGTTTTCTCTGTTATGCATGGGCCGTGGGAGCCACCGCATCCACATTAGGACCCGTTGGCATTTTAGGTTACATGACAGACAAGCCAATGAGTTTAGTATTCACAGATCTGAAAGTGATTTTATGAATATTTGAATCTTGAAATGTTTGATTGATTGTGTGTGTGTGTGTTCTTTGTCATTTTCCCAGTGAAAATTGCCCTGACACTGATCTCAATGTTAATGTATTCCTGCTTACATTTGACTTTGGAATATGTTACAGCTAATTATCATTACACAGGATGAAAGATCAGAGCCCTGAGTGAGGTGCTTGGGTTTCGGAACAAAGAGAGACCAATTCAGCATTTTGGCTCTAGGCCCAATAATTGTAATCAAACATCTTGAAACTGATGGGATCTTTGCATTTGTTTTTAATTTATTTTTTCATTTTCTTCCTTCACTTTTTGAAAGGAGGTGGGAAAAGGGGGCTAAGGTTTGAAGGGGCTGAAATTTCCCCTTGAACATGATGTCAATATGTTGGCATGTCTCCTTTTATTAAGACGCCATCCAACTGATAACAAGTCCTGCTGTGTTTTACCAACATAAAAAATTAGACTGGAGACCGAGGAGCGGCAGGTGGCTTTTGGCACCAAGAAATAATCACACTTGATGTGGAAAGTAAAGTAAAAGGAGCCATCTGTTCACTGCAGGAGGACGTGAAAAATCACATTAACATATTGTCACTAACATCATGAAATACACAGTTAATAATAAATTTAGTTATCATGGCAAGTTGCATTGGATACTTACTCTGAAAATGCAGAATGTGAAAGATGCTCATTCTTGCCCACCCCTATATTTTTTTTTTTTTTTTTTGAGAGAGAGAGGAAAAGACAAACAAGCTTTAAACCTTTCCTTGGAATGTGTGTATGTGTATGTGTATGTTGGAGATGGGGAGGGGAATGTGTATCATTTTCAAGGCAGACTATGGTTCATTATTGCTGACTAAGTTGGCAAAATAGCCATTCCTGCAGATGGAAAGTGTCAATTTTTAGATTCTGACCACTTATTTTCTACCGTGTAACTCTACAGCTTCTTACCTGCATGGAGAAGAAGAGATATAGAAAAACAAAAGATTGTTTAGATCATGTTGCTTGCTCGAGACCCAGAGAATACAGATGCTCTGTGAAAGGGGTGGGGGACAGAGTGCTGCCGCTTACAAGAATCAGTGACTGTGGCCTTTTCTTAAGCATCAAATTTGCCTTTAGTGAAGTAAAGCAGAGTATTTTTCTAGTGGGTTTTGGGTGAAATGCCTGCACATACTTGACAGAACAAGTGTGTTAAGGCAACGTGATGGAAAGATTTCCTTGCACTTTTTGTGTGTAATGTTGTTTGCATATGTCAACAAAATGGATAAAGAAGCTACAGAGCATGGAGGTCAAACTGAATTGGGAAAATTGGGATTATTGTCACTGGGTCATCATTAAAGCCATATTTAAACATCTTTTGCTGTCACAGTTTGATCTCTAGTTTCTTATAGTCATTGCTTATGATCACTGCAAATTGTAACTCAAACCCACACGATTGCTATTATTAATATTAAAATCTTATTCTAACTATTTTATAAAATTACGGTTGTCACATAATAGAATCCTAATTAATAAACTGACCAATAGTTATTTCCCAATTATGGTTGTTGGTCTATATCCAGTCATTATTCTATTTGCTTGAGAGAAAAAACACAGATAACTTAACAAATATCTATATCAATCATGAAAACTATATTAGAATAAGAATTAGAATTAAGTTCCAGCTCTGACTCTAACTAGCTTTATGATCTTTTTTTAATTTTAATTTTATTTTTTTTAGCTTTATGATCTTTAGCAAGTCAGATCACCTCTCTGGCTTTCTTTTTTCAGTGGCAAAATTTAGGTAATCTCTAAAGAAACTCCCCTTCTCCTTAACACTTAAAGATTTAAAAAAATATTTTCTGATGGCACTTGATTTTTATTTTAAGTTAATGAAGGAAAAATTGTGTTCAAGAATCAATCATTTTGATAGTATTATTTAAAAAATGTTAATGACCCTAAAAGGTAATGTGTAAATTAGGGTTGCCAACTTTCATTCAGGTAATGACTAGGCAGGTTTTGATGGCGTATTGAGAGAGAGCTGCTGTTTGGGGAGCAGGATGGTGGTAGGCTTTTCTTCTATCGCATATGTAATATTCTGTCACTAAAGGTGAATGTTACCATGAAGTCCTGACCTAGGTGTAGATTCTGTCACCTGAGTTAGCAATGTGTCTCATTTTAGATCTAGAAAATTTGCAAAAAAGTAGTCATGGGTGGAACAGAGACTTCTATTTTGTATTTTGTTCTAAAGAATGATAGAGTTCTGTTCTCTCAGTTAGATGATCTGGACACGATCCACTGTCTGCTGATAAATAGCCACATGCTTGGTAATTTGTTCCAGTAGTCTGGAACCATATGCTAAGTTACCTTTTGGACATTCCTCCTTCTTCGCTATACTATGTATTTTCCAAAGTAACTTCAGCTCATTTTCCCACCTCAAATAAACCTTTCTCGAGCCCTTCACTGTAGTTAAATTGCCTTGCTATAATTTCCCATTGTACCTAGTTCTTCTATTTTTTTATGTTTGTTACATTTGAATTCATTGTTTAGAATGTAAGCCCCATGAAGGCAGTTCCTTGTCTGTCTTGGTCACCCATTGCTAACATCAAGCCAGGCATGTAGAACCATTTAATAGATATTATTTATTAATAGACAGTTGGATAACCCAACCAACTTTCAGGGTTTATCAGATTTTAGGAAAAACAGAACATGTGTTTGGCATTTGCATCACCATATAGTCATCCTGCAACTCTCAGGTGATCTTCAGGTGACTGTTCCAGAGGTCACCATTCCTGTTGGAGGCACAAATAAATCAAGACACTGTTTTAGGGTTCCTATGGAGCAATTAGAATTTTTAAAGGATATCCTAAAATGGACAACAAAGCAGTTCAGGATAATGCTGAATACTTTGGAATATTTACTACTTTGTTTCTGACAATTAGGCAGCACTAGAGAAATTACTAGGGTGACCCTGGAAATTTTCTGAATCTACCAAAACAGTTAAGTCAGACATGGACAAAGTGTTCTTCAGTAGACTAGAGCCCATCATTTTACCAATTTTTATTCAGTTTAGGAGAAACATGTAAATTTAATTTTGCAGAGATGGCAAATGGCGAAAATATGTTTCATAGTACAAAGCAAGATCTATATATCGACTACTGTGTTACCTTGCTGCAGTGTTTGGAATGAAATGAATTGGCTGGCTGGGCACGGTGGCTCACACTTGTGATCCTAGCTCTTTGAGAGGCCAAGGACTGTGGATCATGAGGTCAGGAGTTCAAGAACAGCCTGGCCTACATGGTGAAACCTGTCTCTACTAAAGTTAAAAAAAAAAATAGCCAGGCGTGGTGGCGCGTGTCTGTAATCCCAGCTACTCAAGAGGCTGAGGCAGGAGAATCGCTTGAGCCCAGGAGGTGGAGGTTGCAGTGAGCTGAGATTGCACTATTGCACTCCAGCCCAGGCAACAGGGCAAGATACCTTCTCAAAAAAACACAAAAAATGAAATGAATTGGCCAAGTGATTAAGTATGATTTGAAATGATGAAATGGGTTACTGGTGTCCTCCCAACAGCTATTATTAGAATTGTTACTTTGATAGAGCCATGTACATTACATGATGTATGTAATGTATTGAGATTATTCATTATTAATAAACATTATTAGTAAATATGTATTAAAATAACAAATATAACTCATTGCATATTTGTAGAATGAAATGAATTGGTCGGCTGGGCGCGAGCTATGATCTGAGCACTTTGGGAGGTCATGGAGGGTGGATCACAAGGTCAGGAGTTCAAGAAAAGCCTGGCTTTTCTTATAACTCATTGTATATTTGTTATTTTAATACATAATTATGATATTGTTTATTAATCATGAGCAATCTCAGTACTAGGAGACATACGTATTGGCCTAATGCTTTATCAGCTGAAAATATAGGAAAAAGCAGCAAAGAGAAATGAAAAGTCTGTAGTAATCATCTTAAAATGTGGATAAAATTAGAAAATCATCATACTTAATATTACTAAATTATGCTGTGTAGGAAGTTGCCAAATGTTTGGACTTAGGTTGAAAATATTTTGCCATGGTGCATAAAAATTACCTCAGACCCTTAGAGGCAGTTGTACTAACTGACAAGCATTTTAAGAATTGACAGTTCCCCTTACCCAGTAGATATTTCATTCCCTGCATGCTGGGCTTCTTTGCAGTTGTTGAAAACTAAGGCAGATGGGCACTCCAGTCAGCCTGAGGGGACAGGAGTAGCATACTTCAGAGCACGAGGTACCCTGAGATTCCTCCTTTTCATCAGATGGGCTAATAGACCCACAGAGGCCAGGGATTCAGTGATGTCCTAGAGGGTCTTGCAGGTGGTCATCAGTGAAGTGACTGGTAGACTTCCTGCCAACCCCTGGTTTCACAGAGTGTTGAAAGTGTAATTCTTTCACTGTGACAGCTAGGGTTTGACATGAAATAGCATACTGGAGAAACCCTGATGGTTTTTGCAGTATGGAAAACATTCAGAGGTTGATCATGATGAAGAATCCCAATGTTTTCTTTTCTCTTTTTGTTGGCTAGTTATAGACATCCTTAGTAATTTCATCTATCAGTACTATTTGCTCTTCCTCTGAACTTCTGAGGCATGCAATGTCTCTTCATTCAGCACTCTCAATTCCTTTTTACATCTTATATTCTTTTTTCTCTATTATAGTGTAAGATACCTGATGGGAAGGGATTGCTTTATGCATTTTATAATCTCAGTAGTGAATTATGCACAAGAATAATAATCTATATTTTTGTTCTTCTGCTTTTTTTCTTCTTTCATTCATTTAAAAAATACTTACTAAATATCAACTATTTAATAGTTGCTGGGCTAGTTTCTGGAATACAATTCCTCTAGACAGACACAATGCTTACCTTAGTGAGGTTCTAGGGGGTAAGTCACACAAAAACTCAGGAAATAAAGGTAAATGAATAGCAAATCGTAATACCTTTTAGAAGGGAACAAATGGTTAAGATCAAGTATAACTGCAGGTAGAAGACTGACAGTTTTCCTTCTGTTTTTCTTGCTATTTTCCTTTTTTCCAGCTTTTCAACTTTTATTTTAGATTCAGGAAGTACAATGCAGGTTTTTTACAATGGTGTATTTCTGAGGTTTGGGGTACAGTTGAGTATAGTACCCAATAGGTAGTTTTTCAACCCTTTCTCCTCTAGTTAATCTTTGCCCTCTTGTAGTCCTTAGTGTCTGCTGTTACCCTCTTTATGGGTATCTATCCAATGTTTAGCTTCCACTTAAAAGTGAGAACTTATGGTATTAGGTTTTCTGTTTTTACATGAGTTTGCTTAGGATAACATCCTCTAGCTGCATCCATGCTGCTGCAAAGGACATGATTTTGTTCCTTTTTATGGCTGCATAGTATTCCATGGTGCATATGTACCACATTTTCTTTATCCAATCCACCATTGGTAGGCACCTAGGTTGATTCCATATCTTTGCTATTGTGAATAGTGCTATCTTGAACATAGGGTTGCATGTGTCTTTTTGGTAGAATGATTTCTTTTCCTTTGGATATATACCCAATAAGGGGTTTGTTGGGTGAAATGATGGTTTTATTTTTAGTTCTTTCAGAAATCTCCAAGCTGCTCTTCACATGGCTGAACTAATTTACATTCCCTCCAGCAGTATATATGTGTTCCCTTTTCTCCACAGCATCACCAACATCTGTTACTTTTTGACTTTTTAGTAATAGCCATTCTAACTGGTAAGAGATGGTACCTCATTGCAGTTTTGATTTGCATTTCTCTAATGATTAGTGATGTTGAACATTTTTTTCGTCTACATGTTGGCTATGTGTATATTTTATTTTGAAAAGTGTCTGTTCATGTTCTTTGTCCACTTTGTAAGGGGTTGTATGTTTTTTGCCTATGTTTTTTGTTGATACTCATATTAGACCTTTGTTGGATACATGGTTTGCAAAAATTTTCCCCCATTCTGTAGGTTGTCTGTTACTCTGCTGATAGTTACTTTTGCTGTGCAGAAGCTCTTTAGTTAAATTATTAATAGATATCATTTCTCAATTTTTGTTTTTGTTGCAATTGCTTTTGAAGACATACCTATAAACTATTTGCCAAGTCTGATGCCGAGAAGGGTGTTTCCTAGATTTCCTCTAGGATTTTTATAGTTTAAGGTCTTATGTTTAAGTCTTTGATCCATCTTGAGTATGTATGGTGTTAGGTGGCGGTCCAGTTTCATTCTTCTGCATATGGATAGCCAGCCATCCCAGCACCATTTATTGAGTAGGGAGGTCTTTTCTCATTGCTTATTATTTTTGTCAACTTTGTTGAAGATCAGATGGTTGTCAGTGTGTTACTTTAATTCTGGGTTCTCTATCCTGTTCTTTTGGTCTATGTGCTGTCTTATGTTTTGTTATGTTTTTAACCAGTACCATGCTGTTTTAATTACTATAGCCTCATAGTATAGTTTGAAGTTGGCTAATGTGATGCCTCTGGCTCTGTTCTTTTTGTTGTTGTTGTTTGAGATAGAGTCTCACTTTGTCTCCCAGGCTTGAGTGCAGTGGTGCAATCTTGGCTCACTGCAACCTCAGCCTCCCTGGTTCAGGAGATTCTCCTGCTTCAGCCTCCTGAGTGGCTGGGACTATAGGTGCACACCACTACACCCAGCTAATTTTTGTATTTTTTTAGTAGAGATGGGGTTTCACCATGGTGGCCAGGATAGTATTGAACTCCTGACCTCAAGTGATCCATCCTCTTTGACCTCCCAAAGTGCTAGAATTACAGGCATGAATCACCATACCCAGCCTGCCTCTGGCTTTTTTTTTCTTTTTGCTTAGGACTGTTTTGCTTAGAATGGTTGACTATTTGAGGGTTGGTGTTTTTTTTTTTGTTTTTTTTTGTTTTTTTTTTTTTGTTTTTTGGTTCCACATGAATTTTAGAATAGTTTTTTCCTAGTTCTGTGGAAAATTACACTTGTCATTTGATCTGAATAGTGTCGAATCTGTACATTGCTTTGGGTAGTATAATCATTTTTAATTATATTGGTTCCTCCAATCCATTAACATGGACTGTTTTTTGGATTTGTTTGTGTCATCTATGATTTCTTTCAGGAGTCTTATGTAGATCTTTTTGTAGAGATCTTTCACTTCCTTGGTTGGATGTACTTCAAGATATTTTTTTTATATGTGACTATTGTAAATAGGATTGTGTTCTCAGCTTGGCTCTTAGCTTGACTATCATTAGTGTATAGAAATGGCCCTGATTTTTCTACATTAATTTTTGAATCCTGAAACTCTACTGAAGTCACTTATTAGTTCCAGCAGCCTTTTAGCAGAGTCTTCAGGATTTTCTATGTATAGAATCATATCATCTGCAAAGAGAGATAGTTGGACTTCTTCTTTCCTTTTTGGATGGCTTTTATTTCATTCTCTTGCCTGATTTCCCTGGATAGGACTTCCAGCACTGTGTTGAATAGGAATGGTGAGAGTAGGCATCCTTATCTAGTTCCACTTCTCAAGAGGAATGCTTCCAGGTTTTGATTATTCAGCATGCTTTTGGCTATACATTTATCATAGATGGCTCTTATCATTTTGAGATATGTTCTTTCAGTGCCTAGTCTGTTTGAGGGTTTTTGTGATGAGATGTTGGATTTCACTGAAGGCTTTTTCTGCACATATTGAAATGGTCATATCATTTTGTTTTTAATTCTGTTTATGTGTTGAATCACATTTATCAATTTACATATGTAAAACCAACCTTGCATCCCAGAAATAAGGCCTACTTGATCATGGTGAATTAACTTTTTGATGTGCTGCTGGATTCGGTTTGCTAGTATTTTGTTGAGGATTTTTGTGTCTTGTCTCTTAGGGATATGGCTTGTAGTTTTCTTTTTTTGTTATATCTTTGCCAGATTTTGGTATCAGGGTTATTCTGGCTTCCTAGAATGAGTCAGTGAGGAGTTCTTCTTCAGTTTTTTGCAATAGCCATTTTTCTTTCTCCTCTTTTACCTTAGTTATCTCCTCTTCCAAGTCAAATATTCTAAATCTCTTCTTTCAGTTGGATATATATGCATTTAAAAATAACTATGAAAGTCTAATCACTATTATTATATATTTTTTTCTGCTACATCTATTCTGGGCATATTTAAGCAGATTTCCCCAAAAGGAAGGAGAGTCCATGGCTTTTTAGTGGCTACATGCAGTGGTATGTCTTTCTGAGTATCATATTCAACAGATTACATGTAGAATAATTCTGATTAATTTAAAATACAGAAAACGCACTTTGCTAACATGAAAAAATTTCCTCTGAGGCCTCTAGTTGTGTTACAATGGCCAGCTCTCCTCTTTATTTTTATGTGGTCTTCACCCTGTGTGTGTTTCTGTCCTAATCTCCTCTTTCTTTAGGGATGCCAGTCATATTGGACTAGAACCATTGATATGACTTTAGCTTACCTGTTTTATTTCATCAAGGCCCTATCTCCCAATATAGTCACATTCTGAGGTACTAAGGGTTAGGTCTTCGACATATAAATTTTGGGGGTGACACACTTAGGCCATCACAGCTACTAGTGAGAAAGGAGACCGTTGATGACACTTAATCCTCCTAAGCTTCTAAGACCACTTCCCCCTAGCCTTCTGCATTGCATTTTAATAGGAGAGGCAAAACCTAGCAGATCGGGCACCACCCTTAATTGAGCCCCTATACATAGCAGACATGGTATGGAGGAATCTTTCCAGAAGGCATTGTTTTTGTTTAAACATGATCAGACCCCCACCTGAGTCATGTACCCCATGCTTAATTCATGGATCAAGACCTTTTCATGTGTAATTTCTAAGATTGTGAGCTTTTAAAAGGGGACAAGATTTTCTAGTCATGGAGCTCAGTTATTAGGGCATTCAGGCCCGCCGCAGCTCCCAGCTGAATAAATCACCGCTTCCTTTCCAGTTCGGTGTTCAAGAGGTTTGTCTGTAGCCTTTCCTGCTTCACTATAATAATTACTGAATCATTTGGGGTCAGGTACAGTCAGCAAAGTGGAAAGCACTTCAATTATTTGTAGTAGAAACAATTTAAAGCAAGGGATTAATTTTATCAGTGATAGGAGAGTTGCAAACTTTAAGGAGATGGCGAAGCTATCCAAATATCAAAACATAGGAACCCCTTTATAAGCCTAGAGTGAAGAGACAGAAACAGGAAGTAGTTCTAACAGACGCAATAATGACATCACCTGGTGGAAGCTGGAACCACCTAGGCCTGCCTACAGGGCCTAAAAACAAAGACATCACTATGGAAACATATTTGCTACCACAGATAGTGTTCCAGAAAGAGAGGGAAAGGAGAGTAGTTTGATTTCTTCCTACCTGTTACTCTCCCTCCTAATGGCCAAACTTGGACGGAAGTCAAATGGTGCAGGAGCCTAAGAATTATTTGCAGCCTGGCCAGTTGAGTCAGTCCTGAATTGTAGATGAAGCAGAAGAAGGACAGGGAGAACTTTTGGGGGCAAAGAAGCCCAAGACTGACACAAGTACTGAAAACTGGGAATATTATAAAATGATTCAAAATGGCCCTTCAAATAAATGAAGGCAAATTTACATATTTATATTTATGGATAATGACTGCTATATAAATCTACTCACAACTGGCCAAACAAGGCTTACTTTATTTTAGCCTTCTAATTACTTTAAAAATATTTCTCCTCTTTTTTGCCTGGAAGATCCATTCTCCCTCCTACCCCACAATCTGTGCATTTCTAATTCTAAACCTTGTTTAAAAGCCTACTTAAATTCTCCTTGAAGTTTTCCAAATTCTTCTTTCCTCCTGTTTCTTCTTAACCTCCATTACACTTGTCTATATTGGTCTCAAGTCACTAACAACTTCCCATCTATATTAGTAGCTGTTTATATACACAATTATGTGCTTTTCAAGGATAGAGTCAGGGGTCTTTACGTTTCACACAGTGTTTAATATGCAGCTTGCACATTATTGAAGATCGGTTAATATATCTAGTGTACTTAAGAAAATTCTTATAATATTGACATGATTCCCACTCGTTACTTATAATCTTATTACCCCTCCTATCATTTTCTCATTATTTTTTGCCATCCTAACCACAAAGCTAAGAGAACACAAAGGGGTTCTTTTTTTATTTGTTCTTTTTTAAAGAAAGATGTACTTCATTTTATGGTTATATAGATGAGAATCAGTCATTAGCCTGGGATTCAAGGAAATATCCTATTGTATCATCTAAATATCAAAAAGCACACAAAATTTTGAATGAGTGTACTAAGCTAATAGATCTCTTCTGTTTATATTTTTGCTTTTTTTGTGTGTGTTGCTACTTTTGTAGATTTGGAAATAAATGTATTCCTTCCACTTATACTTATTGAATACTAACTATGGTCCAGGCATACTCTAGGTATTTGAAATATATCAGGAAACAAAGCAGACAAATTCCTCCTTGTATTCTAATGGGAATAACAATGAACATTAAAGAATTGTAAGTTTGCTGGAAGTGATGTGTAATATGGTGTAAAAATAAAATAGAATGAATTATATAAAATCAGAAGTGCCAAGATGGAGATAAGAAGCTGATTGTCATTTTAAATAGGGCGCTCACAGTAAGACTCATTGTGAAGTGACATTTGAGCAGAGACTCAAAAGAGGTGATGAAGTTAGCCATGCAGGTGTTTGAGAAAAGAGCTTTTTAGGAATACAGAACAGAGTGTAAAGGCCCTAAAGCCAGAGAATGACCAAAGCAGATGTCCCAAACTTTTTAGATTCATGAAACTCACAGTGTGTTTAAACCAAAATAAACAGTTTCATTCATTAAGTAGTTAGTCCCAAACAACATGATTTTTTTCCAAACACTTTAATAGTCATTTGAAAAACTAAAACACATATGTTGTAAGAAAATGAATATTTTAATTTTATTTATAAATTACTACAATTATTTATAATAATTTATGAATGGAACATGTCTGCCTATTGAGAACTCAATAGCTTCTCAAACCTTAAAGTTAGGTGAACATTAACATCATAATTTCTTGTTCCTCATTAGTTTTATGAGGTATAAGATTTTTACCATAAAAATTATCCCAAATTCAGCTTCACAAAGGTTTGACCTCATCGAAAAGAATAGAGCACAACCTAGTGCTGAACTGTGAGCTATCTCAACCTAGTAGTTCATATGGTATCTGGCAGATGTCAGGTATTGCTGTTTTTCCTTTAAAATTTTAAGATATCTTACAATACCTTTGTAATACATTTGTGAATTTGTTCTGTCATCCCAGGGCATCTGTCTTAGTCCATTTTCATGCTGCTGATAAAGATGCACCCAAGACTGGGTAGTTTATAAAGAAAAAGAGGTTTAACAGACTCACAGTTCCACATGGCTTGGGAGGCCTCACAATCATGGCAGAAGGCAAAAGGCACATCTTATATGACGGCAAGCAATAAGTGTCAAGTGAAAGGGGAAACCCCTAATAAAACAATCAGATCTCATGAGACTTATTTACTACCATGAGAACAGCATGGAGGAACCACCCCCATGATTCAATTATTTATCACGGGGTCCCTCCCACAACACATGGAATTAGGGAGCTACAATTCAAGATGAGATTTGGGTGGGAACACAACAAAACCATATCAATCTGCCCTGGCCCCTCCCAAATCTCATGTCCTCACATTTCAAAACCAGTCCTGCCTTCCTAATAGTCCCCCAAAGTTTTAACTCATTTCAACATTAACTCAAATGTTCCACAGTCCAAAGTCTCGTCTGAGACAAGGTAAGTCCCTTCTGCCTATGAGCCTGTAAAATAAAAAGCAAGTTAGTTACTTCCCAGATACAACAGTAATACATGCATTGGGTAAATATACCCTTTCCATATGGGAGAAATTGGCCAAAACAAAGGAACTACAGGCCCCATGCAAGGCTTAAATCCAAAGGACAGTCAAACCTTAAAGCTCTGAAATAATTTTCTTTGACTTCATGTCTCACATTCAGGTTATGCCGATGCAAGAGGTGGGCTCTCATGGTCTTGGGCAGCTTCACCCCTGTGGCTTTGCAGGGTACAGCCCTGCTCCTGCTTTCATGGGCTGACAGTGAGTGCCTGCAGCTTTTCCAGGCACATGGTGTAAGCTGCTCATGGATCTACTGTTTTGGGGTCCAGAGGATGGTGATCCTCTTCTCATAGCTCCACCAGGTGGTACCCTAGTAAGGACTCTGTGTGGGGGGTCCCACCCCACATTTTCCTTCTGTACTGCCCTACCAGAGGTCCTCCCTGAGGGCTCCACCCCTGCATCACACTTCTGCCTGGATATCCAGGCATTTCCATACATCCTCTGAAATCTAGGTGGAGGTTCCCAAACCTCAGTTCTTGACTTCTGTGCACCCACAGGCTCTACACCACGTGGAAGCTGACAATCTCTGGGGTTTGAACACTCTGAAGCCATGGCTCAAGCTGTAACTTGGCTCCATTTAGCCATGGCTGGAGCCCCTGGGATGCAGGGAGCAAAGTCTTGAGGCTACACACAGCAAAGGGGCCCTGAACCCAGCCAAAGAAATCATTTTTCCTTCCTAGGACTCTGGGCCTATGATGAGAGGGGCTGCCATGAAGGTCTCTAACATGCCCTGAAGAAATTTTTGTCATTGTCTTGGCAATTAGCGTTTGGATCCTCATTACTGCAAATTTCTGCAGCCAGCATAAATTTGTCCCCAGAAAATGGGTTTTTCTTTTCAACTGCATTGTCAGGCTGCACATTTTTCAAACTTTTATGCACTGCTTCCTCTTGAACCCTTTCTGCTTAGAAGTTTCTTCCTCAAGATACTCTAAATACTTCTCTCAAATTCAACGTTCCACAGATCTCTGGGGAAGGGTCAAAATGCCACCAGTCTGTTTGCACAGCAAGAGTGACCTTTACTCCAGTTCCCAACTAGTTTGTCATCTCCATTTGAGACCACCTCAGCCTGGATCTTATTGTCCATATCACTATCAGCATTTTGGTCAAAGCCATTCAACAAGTCTCTAGGAAGTCTCAAACCTTCTCACATCTTCCTGTATTCTGAGCCCACCAAGTCTCTAAGAAGTTCCAAACTTTCTCATATTTTCCTGTCTTCTTCTGAGCCTTCCAAACTGTTCCAACCTCTGCCTGTTACCCAGTTCCAAAGTAGTTTCCACATTTTTGGTTATCTTTACAGTGGTCCCCCACTACCTGGTACCAACTTACTGTGTTAGTCCATTTTCACACTGCTGATAAAGACATACCCAAGACTGGGTAATTTATAAAGAAAAAGGTTTAATGAACTCATTCTACATGGCTGAGGAGACCTCACAATCATGGCAGAAGGCGAAAGGCAAGTCTTATATGGTGGCAGGCAAGAGAGAGAGAGCTTGTGCTGGGAAACTCCCTTTTACAAAACCATCAGATCTTGTGAGACTTATTCAGTACCATGAGAACAGTGTGGGGAAACCACTCCCATTATTCAATCAACTCTCATTGGGTCCCCCCTACAATATGTGGGAATTATGAAAGTTACAATTCAAGATGAGATTTGGGTGGGGACACAGACAACCCATATTAGCATCTCAGTGAATAGTTTTGGAAAAGAGGAATAGCAAGGTGGTGGGTAACTGGAAAGGAGTAAACAAAGGGGAGAGAAGCAGCAGTTACAGAGTGATGGGAAGAGACAGAGGTTGTACCATCCTTAGACCATGGTAAGGACTTCAGCTTTAACTATAAGGGGAATGGGAAGTGCTTATTCAATTTGGATTGCAATAAGAAAATACCATAGACTGAGTGGCTTATAGACAACAGAAATTTATTACAGTTCTGAGGCTGAAAAGTAGAAAATCAAGGTACCAGCCAATTAAATATGTGAAAGCCCACTTTCTGGTTCCTAAATGTGCCTTCTCTCTGTGTCCTCACATGGTAAAGGGATGAGAGGCCTTTTGGGAGTCTTTTTTATAAAGGCACTATTCCCATTTATGTGGGTTCCTCTCCTATGACCTAATCACCTCCCAAAGGTCCCACTTTCTACTATCATCACCTTGGTAATTAGGATTTCAAGATATGAATTCTGAGGGGATACAAACATTCAGACCATAGCAGGAAGCCACTGGAAAGTTTGATCAGAAGAATGACATTATCTAATTTAAAAAGTAGCACTTTGATTGCATTCTTGAGAAAAAAAAAACTATAAAGAGCAGGGGCCAGGGCAATATTAGAAACGTGGAGTCCTGTTGGGAGACTACTGAAGTAATCTACATAAAGAATGTTGGTGACTGAGACTAAGATGGAAGCATTGAGATGGTGAAACATGCTCAAATTTTAGATGTATTTTGAAGGCCAGTAAGATATGATGATGGATTAGAAATGAACCATAAGAAAAAGAGAAGACTCAAGAATAACTCTGAAGTTTTTGGGCCAAAGAATTGAAAGGAGAGAGTTGTTACCATCAGTGGAGGTAGGGTAGACTACAGGTGGAGTAGGTATAAAGAGGTCTAATCTAGACACTCCACTTTAGACATCAGTTAGACCTGTAAGTGGAAATGCCAGCTAGTCAGCTTGGTAAACAAGTGTAGTGTTCAAAAGGGAGGCATGGGCCAAAGATGTAGTTTGGGTTGGTGTGAGGTATGTGGATGGCATTTAAAGTCAAGAAGCTAAATGAGATTCTCTAGGGAATAAGTATAGCTAGAAGAGAGAAAGGTCCAGAGCAGTGAAGTGGGACACATCAATATGAATGGATTCGGGAAAAGAGAAAGAATTTGAATACAGATTTAAAAAGTAGGAGGAAAAGCAGGAGAATGCGGTACCCTGGAGGCTCAGTGAAAAGCAGATCATCTACTTGTCTAATGTTGCAGAGAGGTCAATAGAGATACATAAAATAATGTGCAGTAAGTCAAACATTTTAGTAAACTCAGAAATAAAATTCTTTCATTTAACAAAATAACTTGTGGTATTATGTCACCTGTCAATCAATGCAAAATTACTACAAGCCTTTCCTATTCAAGGATGAGAAAATCAGAATTACAAATTATAAATTATCAGAAATATTAATTCTGATTTTATAATAGTATCTGGCTTTACTACTAGTATCTAGTGATGTCCTATAATAAAGTTTAAACAAAATAGTAATTTGTTAAAAAAATTAATTAAAATTAATCATAATAATCTTGACATACAAAATTTGTTTCCAATTTTTAAAAAATTGGCAAGAGAAATAACTTTGGGATCCAGCACTGCTTTTCCATAGTAACTTAATACATTTAAAATGATGCTGAATATTTGCAGAACATCTGGTAAGAGTAGGCAGCAGTTTCCTTTTCAATATGTTTTAACTGACAATTTGATAAAGCTAGAAAATAACAATTTTAATGTTCATTTAAAATTGACTTTGCAAAGAAGCAGTTTTATTCCTATTTTCTCTAGATGCTTGAGTTGGTTTCCTCACTTCAAAATAAAATTTTCTGAAATAAGTTTGATATAAAATCCATTAAATAATATTTTTGTTATTCTAAAACAAATCTCAACTATCTCACATTCTGACACCTCTCATTGTCTGCAGTTTGCTTATTATTATTCCCAAGGCACTATTATTTGACCCCATTAGATTGTCATTGTCGTGATTTCTATATGTTCTCACAATCTAATAAACCCTTTCTAGTCTCTCTCTTTCCTTTCTACCTTGAAACTCATGACTGATCATCTAAGCTATACTTTTACTGGTGTATAAATCTGGGTACAGTCAAGAAAACAGAAGCCATACTAGACATTTAAAATACATGGGATTTAATAAAGCATTAATGTCATGTGTAGATGAGTTGAAAACACAAATAAGGGACGGTGACACAGCTCATATTAGCAAAATTAGGAAGTCACCACCACCCCCTGGGCTGGAGAGAAAGCATGAAAGAGTAGCACTCCTGTCATCCAGAGGTCAAAGCTTATTGAAGAGAAGTAAAACCATGGAGAGGGTTGCTTGGCAGGGCTGGTATTACGAAGGGAGGTAATGTGCAGAAAGAGTTGGAGAAGATACAACTGCTTCTAGAAAGACCAATCAAAGCAGAGCAAAAGAGAAAAATAGCCCTGTGGTATGTACAACTGAGAACAATCAGAAAAAAGAGAACCAATACCAATTATTTTTAACAGAGATAATTTAATAGAGGCAATTGGACATGCAGGTATTGAAGCACTGAAATACTAAAGAGGGAATACTGAGGCAGTACAGAGATAGTAACTGAAGAAAGCAACCACTAACCCTAGGGCCAGGGGAAGAAAAGAAAGAAGTTAGGAGTATTGGAACCTAGGGACTTGAAGACAGATCATACAGGGCTGAAATTGTCTTCTGAATGAGGGACAAGTAAGGTAATGGCTAGCTGCTTCTACAATCTCAGGGGCCAAGGCAAAGGTCTCAGTGGGCTGGAACTCAGATCTCTGAGGAGGGGCTGCTTGCCCCCTGGTTCTGGATTTTTGATGGAGTGTGATGAGACTGTTTCTGGAAGTGTCTAAAACAAAAATAGCAAACAAAAACCTGGAACTCAGAATCAATGGCTACCTGAAGAAACTGCCACTTTTGGAATGAAAAATCATTGCTGTGGTCATGCTGTCACTGACAGAAAGCAAATAGGAAGGAATTCAGCTGCTTTCCCTCTTACTGCCTTACAGGATTCTCCTTGCATTCCCTATTTACAAAGCCTAACAGGAGTCTCTTGGCAAACGAGAAATAGAGTTGTGGAGTCAGAAGTTCAGCATAACAGGGCAGACTATAAAAGAGTGGGTTTGAGGCTAAGAAATGAGAACTTAATTATGCAACCATTTTGCTCCCCTGCCACCGTCTTCCACTAGTGCCTCCCTATTGACTAAATGTACCTAAAACCAGTGAGCTAGGGAACCTAAAAAATGTAATCTTGCAGAGCAGGGGAAGGACAGGAGGTGATCTAAGAACAACTGGCAAATGACTGACACACTAATACTGTTTGTTCTTTTGTACTATCTACTACTCTGGATAAGCAAAATCCCAACCCTGGATCAAATATGTAGTCCAACTTCTGTGCTACATATCCAGGGGTCAGCAAATTATGGTCAAGTTAAGCCCACCACTTTTCCTACAACCTGCAAGCTAAGAGTGGCTTTTACATTTTTTAATCATTGAAAAAATTCAAGGGATATTTTATGGCACAAGAAAATTATATGAAATTTAGCTTTCAGTGTCCGTGGATAAAGTTTTATTAGAACATAGCCATGCTTATTAATTTACATGTTTTCTATGATAGCTTTTACATTACAAAGGTAGAGTTGGCTAGTTGCAACAGAGTCTTTATGGATCACACAGCCTCTCTGGCTCACTAAAGAAGAGGTTTGCCCACTCATACTTACTTACTTTATTTGTTTATTTAAAACAAGAGTCACGCTGTGGCCCCAGCTGGAGTGCACTGGCACAATCACAGCTCACTGCATCCTCAACCTCCAGAGCTCAATTGTTCTTCCCACTTCAGTCTCCAAAGTAGCTGGGAGTATAGGGGGGCATCACAACACATGGCTAATTTTTATAATTTTTGTAGAGATGGGATTTTGCCACGTTGCCTAGGCTGGTCTTGAATTCCTGATCTCAAGTGATCCTTTTACCCTGGCCTCCCAAAGTTTACTGCTTACTCATTCTTTACCCATGAAGCTTAGTCCTGCTAATAGAAATACAGCCATGCTGATTAATATTTTCTTTCAAGGCCGTTTCTTACTCTTTCACTTGAACTTGGTCAATTACTTTCTTCCCTTTCCTTCAAACATCTGTTACAAGTCTTCATCACTTTTCTAAGTCTCTTAGCACCCATGCCTTTACTCTAAACCATGGACCACGTTCCATCACTCCATTGACAAAATTGGGATACAAAGAAACTTATCCTTTACTTTCTGCTCCAGAACTACAAACAAATACATCTAAAACTCTACCTTTTATCCCCTCTTAAGTCTCAGAGAATGTTCTCTCTCTCCTTCATCTTAAGGGTGGCCATCTCACCTGTGCTCATGGCCTCATTCAGTCTCACCTGCTCTTTCACCATTTTCTGCTCTCATTCCTTCAATGTCTGTTTCTCTTCTAGAAACGTTACAGAGTAATGTTTGGCTGACTAAGCTCAGATTCTACCTCCACTCTTTACTAACTCTCTAATCAGTGGTTTCTCTTAATCTCTATTCAACTCAGTCTCTTCCTTTGTAAAAATAATTATGTATAAAATTGTCATAAGCATTAAATAAAATCATGCATATAAACATCTAGTGCAGTGCCCCACATATAATGTGTTTACAAATATTTTAGTTATTTTAAAATACCACTAATTTTTACTATTATCATTCCAACCTCTAAAAGTTTCCCTCCACCTAAAAACTTGAAAAAGCCCCCTTAATTCTGTGCCACCCTTTTGTTATCACTCTCTTCAACCTCTCTTTTTTCATTCAAACTCTCCCTTCTCATCAAAGTAGTCTATTCTTGTTGTCTCAAGATTTCACTCGTCTTTCATTCACTCTTTAATGGATTGAAATTTAGTTTCTACCTTTAACTAGTCTTCTGAAAATGCTATTACAAAAGTCAATAATGACAACTCAATTCCCAAATTCACTCATAGTTTTCAGTCTTCATATTATCAATCTTGTTAATCACTCACTCTTTGAAACTTTCCAACTCCTGGCTTCCAAAACATTAATTGTTGGATTTCTCAACTGTTATTTTTTCTTTCCTGGGTGTTTCTTCATCTGTCTATGGTTTAGTTTCCATTCTGTTCTCACTGTTCATGTTTTATCATGTATTTCCTGGGTTGTTTTCTTTAGCCCCTATTATGTGTGCTTATAATATAGTAAGCATATATTTTATTAATGTATTACTACATGTACATATGCTTATAATACTGTAACTACAACCCAGATCTTTTCTAAGCCCAAGCATGGTATGGCTAGCTGCCCACTGTACATTCATATCAATATGACCTACTTTAAAATTCAGTGTGTCCAAAAAGCTCATATTCTTCTTAATAAATTTCCTTCCTTTATTTTTTGATGAAATCATTGGCGTATAATCAATCAGAAGGCTGTGAGTCATTTTTGACCCTTCTTTTTTCTATACAAGCCAAATTCACTTAATCTCCATGCCCATCGAATTTTCACTCTTTTTTTTTTCTTGAGATGGAGTCTTACTCTGTTGACAGGCTGAAGTGCAGTGGTGCAATCTTGGCTCACTGCAACCTCCGCCTCCTGGGTTCAAGTGATTCTCCTGCCTCAGCCGCCCGAGTAGCTGGGACTACAGGCACACACCACAATACATAGCTAATTTTTGCATTTTTAGTAGAGACAGGGTTTCACCATGTTGGCCAAGATGATCTCAAGCTCTTAACCTCGTGATCGGCCCACCTCAGCCTTCCAAAATGCTGGGATTACAGGCATGACCCACTGTGCCAGACATGAATTTTCGCTCTTAAATATCTCATTCTATTTTCTACTGTGAGAGTTTTCACACTGAAACTGTCCTCTGCCCTGATTTAACCCTCACCATCTCCAAACCCCACTACAATAATAGCCTGTAACTGCAGGCCCCTTTACCAATAATCTTGTCCGTCTCAAATCCAAAATCTCACACAACAGCCAGCTCTATGTCTATTTTGACAATGCTAAGCTTCTACTTAAGCCCCTCCTCCCTCATTGACTGCACATTACACTCTAACCTTCTTCACATGCTGTGACCCATCCTCTAAGGTGGAGGAACTATCTTCCTCTCTAGTGTCATTTCCTATTGCTCTAAAGTCATATTTTATATTTTTTCAACAGTGTACTCTGCACTCTGAAATTATCCAGCTCTTTTTCCTCTCTGGTCTTTGCTTATGCTGTCTCCTTAGCCTGTAATATTGTTCCTCCATCTTTCCTCCAGCCCTTGACCTAACCAAATCCTTCATCATCTAGCATTAGCCCAGGTCCCACTTCCCACAGTAGGTCTCCCAGTCTGGGTTAGACTCCATTCTTCATTTTTTCCTTGCGTTTTCACCAATATGCTTTCCGTTGTATTGTAATTAGTTAGCATGGTGTCTGGAAAACCATTCGCACTTTAGGAAAGAATTATCTAAGAGTTTAGTTCATATTGAATAAGTAATTACTTGCAAGGTAAAGTGGCACATTCTTGTGTTTCCAAGAAGATATAAATCTGCCTTTCAAAGGCATGTGGTCAAGTAGGAGCAAGGTGGCAGAGAGTTAACTAGTTATATAAACCAGTGCAAGGTAGAAATTGGTAAGTGAGGATAAAGTATTGAAAGAGTTCATGTGATATAAGGATTATTCCCATACTGAATATTTGCCAGATATTCAAATCACTAGCCTAAATATTTTGACATTGCATCAGTTTGATACAAGAGTTATGATTTGTAATTCTATTACAAGTAAAACTTCAGTGTAAGTACAGCTTATGTTGCACAATCTCATACCCGGTGTTTGATCAGTTGTATCTCTGACTGAATTTTTTTGCTTCCCAAGTTTCCTCCTCCCTCAAAATGCTTTGTCAAGCATTTGCTTACAAATGCTTTTTAAAAACATTCATCTATGCATTTTTCTCCAAGAATTTGAAAGCAATGAGAAAGGGAAAACCTATAAATGCCATTTTCAACAAGAAAGTAGGGAAGCGACAGAGTGAGAAGGACAAGGATGAATGGCAGTAGAAAATGTGCCCAAATGAATAAGAATTTAACAACTGAATATTGCTCCATGAAATATATAATGTCAGTATGATTATCTCCATTTTATGGAAGAGAAAATTGAGACTCAGAATTGTTAAATAAGTTACCTAAGTTCACACCTCTAGTGTCTTCAGTGCTGAATCTAGATTTCAAATCTTCACAAAGCAGAAAAATGAAGAGAAAGAAAAAAATAAGGCAAAAGATTAATCACCATCTCTGTTCTTCGGAAATTACTCTTATACAAAATGTTGAAGTTTATAATGGCGTTTAAAGTAATTAACTTTATATTTTATATTTATTTGTGCATATAAAATCAGAAACTGAAAATATAAAGACTTTCCTAATTTAGTTATGTCTTGGTAATTCTTCTGGGACTGGTATTCAACCACTCTTCATGCACACACGCATAATCTCCCACACTCCCCCACTCCAATCTCTGCCCAGTCCACCTTTCCCATTGAACATAAATCACACTAGCCTGAACAAAGTTTCTCTACCCCAGGAAGTCTGGACCACTTGCTTTTTATGGAACACACAATAATTTCTTATCTCTATTCCTTTGTTCCTGTCATTCTTTTGGCTGGAAATTCTGTCTCATGCACAGTTCACCCTTTGGACTTTCAATATGCTTCTCATTTTTCAAGTCTAAATTCTACAGAAGGATTGTAGAAGGAGTTTACTGATCTCCAATTGGAAATATTTCCATTTTCTTCTAAGCCTGGCTATAATAACAGCTGCTAACATCTGAATACTGCTTTACAGTTTAGATAATTCTTTCAAAGTCACCACTCTGTTTTAGGCCTACACATCATCTTTGAAAGAGGTATTATGTACTCCACTTTATCTTGAGCAAATTAGAAAACTGTTTGTTTGGGCTGTTGGCCACACAGATCCTCATTGGATATGGACAAGAGATGTGCCTATCACAGGCCACATACTCTAAGGCTCTAGTCTAGTCCTCAGCTGGCAGAGACCCTCCCTGAGGATGAGGAGTCTACCAGGCTAACAGGATTCTGTGTCCCCTCCCTTTCTGTCTCTGTCCCAGAGACTCTGGAACTCCTTGCCTGCACAAAGCTGAGCCCACATTCAAGGTCTGCTCAGGCCTTCTTCCCTGGCTCTATCTTCTTCAGGGCAGACAGGACAGATGCTATGTGCACCCCCAAGCCAACAATAACCAAAGGACAACTGTTTTCAAGGAAGGTGGACTGAACTTGAACATCATCCAGGAGTCCACACCTGTGACTTAAGACCCCTCACATTTTGGGTGAGAACTAGGAATGAGAAGACACAGTGATGTGCGTTGGGGCCAGACGAAGGTTAATTTTCTCCCAATCCTCCATGCTGTAGAGGGAAATTTGAGAATTTTAACTTTTAGCTCAGCCTTCCAGTTTATTCTGATGTGTATTTCTTAAGGTGGAATGGAGTAGATTATATTTGATTTGACAGTTTGTTAATTTGATTTATAATTTCAAATATTTAGTTATATGACATGGACCAAGATATTTCTTCAATTCAGGACTTCTTTGCCCGTCTATTGACTGATCATGGTTGAGGCATGGAAGTCTGAACACGTCAGTTCTTGGTAAGACAATGTTTATGTTCTATGTAAATTCCAGAACTCTGTGCTGTTGGCCAAGTTTTGATTGGCTTGAGCTGTAGTTCAACTTCTCCCTCTGCCCAATTCTGGCTCCTCCTCCTTCATTCCAGCTATGTTAGGTCCTTGTAAATATCCTATACAACAAATACTGTCTCAGTATCTATTTCCAGAGAATCTTGCTTGTAACACCTAGCAAATCTAAAGGACACTCAATAAATATTTTTTACTATATGGTAAACACATAATAATAATAGAGAGCCAACATGTAAAATGCTTACCATGTACCTGGTACTATTCTAAGTAATAACACATATTAATTCCAACAATATTATTGAGGCAAGTACTATTATTAGCCTCATTTGATAGATTAGGAAAATAAGGGACAGAGAGGTCGCATAATTTGTTTAGAGTCACATAGTTGGTAAGTAGTGGATCTTATATTAGGACACTGGCAATATGACTCCAGAATCTGCATTATTAATTACCATACAAAAATGCCTCTCTGAAGATAGTAACAAATGTTCACTAGATGACTGAATAATAATATATTTCTGTGGTATAAGTAGTCAGTTGACATGCTATTGATTAATATATGCTTGGGATATCCAAAAATATAAATGTCATTACTAGCTGCTAGTAAATGTATTTTATTCTTTAGAATAAAGTTGAGAAAAGTAAATGAGAGAAATTTTTTAATTAACATATTAGAAGATACTTATTTTTGACCTTTTCTCTCATGTTTGGTACAATACCCATGATTATTTTCCTGTTCTTTTCTAATCTTTCTATCATGATAGGAGCCAGTCATTGGGGCAAGTTCTATTTTTTGGAAATCTTTTGAAAAAGATTGTCTTGGCCTGTAGTCCACCATTCTTGACCATAGACTGGGCTGGAACACTCTCCTCTGTAGTTCTTGCTTCTCAAGCTCAAAGCCTGACACTGAGCTGCATTGAAAGGATATATAATAAGGTGGCCTTGGCCATTGTCCATTGGCCATCCTCTAGTCAGTAGAGTTGTGATTTTTTTCCCATTTTCCCAGTGCAGGCTGCTGTCACAGGCCTTGTTTAGTGGCTTTCTTGCTGCTTATGCCACTTCTTCAGTCACTGGCTCCTGTCTTATCACCAATTCTTATAGGAATTATAGTTCTGGGTCAGAAAATATGGCTACCACTTTCTATTTTTATCTGACTGTTGCTGTCTGCTCAGGTAATCCCATAAATAAAAGCCTCTAACTAAGTCACCACAAGCTGCCTACCCTATTTTGTGTATATTCTACCTAGTTTTTACTATATTTTGAAATTATTGCTGAAGATACTCAGCCAACTATTTTTTCACTCCTCTATGTACTAATCTCCTGATTCCTCTTGCCCCTTTTTAATTTCATCTGTATGTGCTACTAGAATGACTGACTCAAGTCTTGTTTCTTTGATTCTATGGTTCATTGGAAGAAATTCCATTCTGGCTGTGTTTCATCTGAATCAATTCCTCATTGATTGGGTCTCATATTGATCTTACAGTCACTAAAGATGTAAAGTGGATGAACAAGAAATTACAAATTAAATTCGTTCAGAAAATTGATCCAAGAAGGGAAAACTTCCATTTTGGACAATCTGTATTATTTTATTTTAGATCTGCATTATTTAAGTGATTGTCCCACTGTTGCACTGACTTTACAAAAATATTACTTCTCATCAGAGAGTAGAGAAGTAATTTTACTCCATTTTTCTCAAATATTAGTAGCAAATCATTTATTGGGTAGGTAATCATCTACTTGACAAATATTTATTGAGTGGCCACTATGTGCCAGGCCCTGGGCAATGCAGCATTTTCAGCATCTTACATTTCTTACTTTTCACATACCTGTACTTTTTAGGTGAAATTCATGATTGCTGTTTAAAGATGCTGAGGATGGACAGTTTTTATTTCTTACCACAGAAATGAACTAATTGAGGCTTAGAGAAATTTTTGTGACTTGACCAAGTTTATTCTGCATAATGACACTGAAGATAAGACTTCTGATACCCCTGCTGGTCTTTTTTTCACTAAGAATATTAAAGATTAGACATTAAGAGAGTAAAACCTATAGGGAAAGACAAATTAGCCTTATATGTCACTTGGAATTACCTCATTAAAAAAGGTTGATAGAATATAATACTTCCCAAAACAAGTAAATGTTTGGAGTTCTGTCTTTTTTAAAAAAGGGATATTATAATTTACTTTTTTTCTGAAAATGTGATGGACCCTTTTGAAAATTCCTCAATTTTATCAAAACTAGTGGAAGTTCTGCCATTCTACTCACTTGGATGATCATTTCTTAATAATACTTTTCTTAAGTTACATTGATAAGAAAGAAATATAAGCCATGTTCACATAGAGAGATATACATCTGGGAAAAATCTAGCCCACTGGTATTTCTGGGATACTTACTTGCGTGATACCGTAAATACAGTCAATGCATGGAGAGACACAATGTAAACTGTTACTTTGAAATGCTTGCTTTTGGCACAACTTCATCACAGGCATTTTACAATTTACAAAGCAGTATGGGATAATGTTGACAACTTCTGTGTTTACAAATTCACTGGTTCCTCTTTACTCCAGGCAGGATTTTTGGTTCTGGCACCTTTTCAGATGTTTGTCATTTCTTCCCAATGTGTTTGCATCTGATATTACTCTTCACTCTATTAGAATAGCTATTATTTTATCCCAAGTTGAATGGGCCTCAGTGAGGCTATGAGACTTCCAAAAGGAAAAATTTATTATCTGGCTGGATCTGACACTAGGTCCTTTGCAAAATGCTTGGCTTAATTACATTTACTACATAGAAAGAGCGATTTTCTTTTAACAATGATTGAACAACATGGAAGCTTGAATGATGATATCCAATAATTGTCTTCATCTTTTTCAATGTGAAGTACTGAAAGAGAGCCTTTGAAAACAGCTACTTGGTCATCTTGAAGAACGTTAGACTTCATTAAAAGGACCTAAGCTGTTATCACTACAGTGTTAAGAAGTATCTTTTTAAATCAATTTTTAAGATTCTTGAGATAAATATCTTTAGAATGGTTAAGATGTTGCCACACCTATGAACTGAGAGAAGTATTAAGTAATTAGATAAAGATAAGAATGAAAATATTGGCCAGACTAATAGCTAACATTTACTGTGGGCTTACTTTATATCAGACAGTATTCTAAGAGCTTCATGTAGATTCACTCATTTAATCCTCCGAACAATTTTATGAGTTTTGTTATCCCCACTTTAAGACATGAAAACTGAAAAACAGAAAGATCGAGGGATTTGCCCAAGGATATACAGCTAATAAGTGGTAAAGCTTGGAGTCTAACATGGGATTTTGGGCTACTTGTCAACTATGGATTACTTATTGTGCTATGATTATAGGTTATTGTCCTTAGAGGTTTATATCTCCCAATGGAGAAAAAGCAGAAAACAATGTTTAGCAATGTACATTGTACAGCAGCTACTGGTGGTTTCTAGATAAATGGAGAGATATACTACTTTTGCGGATTAGATAATTTAATATTGTTAGTTTACCTAAATTTATGTACAGACTCCTATAGGCTATTTTGAAGGAATACACAAGCTAGTTCTAAAGTTTACATGAAGATGCCAAGTATGTAGAATAGCCAGTTTTTAAAAATTAACAAGGAAGACTTATATTACCTGATTTCAAGATTTTATATAAAACTAGAAGAAATAATATAGTGTGGTTTTGGAATGCAGACAGATAGAATAAAGGGCTTATAATACATACACATATACAGGATTGATCAATTTTTTGGAAAAAATGCCATGAATTTCAGTTGGGAAAGGCAGGTCTTTTTAACAAATGTTGATGGAACAATTGAACATCTCTATAGAAAACCCCTATGTTATTCCTTACATACACAAGAAATGGAAATGGCTCATGGACTTAAATGGAAAATATGGAATCATAAAGCTTCTAGAAGAAAACATAAGGTAATATACTTACAATCCCAGGATAGGCAAAAATTTCCTAGAGAAGACAAAAAGAATACAAACCATAAAGGAAAAATCTTGTTAATTTGAACGTCATCACAATTAAAATTTTCTACTCATCAAAATATACAAGCAAAAAACTACTATGAAAGATTCATAATTAGAACATATAAAGAACTTCTCCAGGGAGACAATAAAAAACTTGAATAACCCAATTAAAAGACAAACAGAATATGCTTCACAAAGAAGATATACAAATAGCCATACAGTATGTGAAAAAGTGCTGAAGTGCATGAAAAGTGTCATAGTTCTTAAGGAAATGTGAAGTCACAATGAGTAACCACTTCACACCCACTAGAACACCAACACTAAATGTTACAGATATGGGTGGATTTTCATACACTGAAGGTGAGAAGGTACAACATACCTGTCCCATGTATCATAACTCTACTCTTAGATGTTGAAGAGATAAAGAGTTGTATAATAATATTCTTATTATAAAGTCTAATTTTTTGTGTATGTATGAACTAAGATGTTCTTTATTTTTTAATTAAAAAATAAAAGTTGTTTATATTTATGATGTCAACATGATGTTTCAATATGTGTATACATTGCGGAATGGCTAAATAAAACTAATTACCATATGCTTTACCTCACATGCTTATCATTCTTTTGTGGTGAGAACACTGGATATTATAATGAATTTATTCCCTCTAACTGAAATTTTGTATCCTTTGACCAACACTTCTCTAATCTTTTCAATCCTTTACCTCCTATCTCTAATAACCACCATCTTACTCTCCACTTCTATGAGTTCAACTTTTTTAGATTCCTTTTGCAAGTGAGATGATGCAGCATTTGTGTTTTTTTGTTCCTGGCTTATTTCACTTGATATAATGCCCTTTAGGTTCATCCATGTTGTTGCAAATGACAAGATTTCTTCCTTTTTAAAGGCTAAGTAATATTCCACTGTGTATATATACCACATTCTTTATCCATTCACTAATCAAGAGACACGTGTTGATTTCGTGTCTTTGCTATTGGGAATAATGCTAAAATAAACGTAGGAGTGCAGATATATCTCCACCATACTGATTTCATATCCTTTGGATATTTATCCAGCACTAGGATTGCTGGATCATATGATAGTTAATTTTAATTTTTTGAGAAACATCCATACTATTTTTCATAACAGCCATACTATTTTACATTTCCAGCACCAGTGGCTAGGGTCCTCTTTTCACCACAGTATCACTGACATTTGTCTTTTGTCTTTTTTCTGATAGTCATTCTAACAAATGTGATGTGTTATCTCATTGTGGTTTTAGTTTGCATTTCCCTGGTGATTAATAATGTCAGACTTTTGCCATGTACTGTTTGGCAATTTTTACATCTTCCTTTGAGAAATGCATATTTATATCTTGCCCATTTTAAAATCAGGTCATTTGTTTTCTTGCTATTGAATTGAGTTCTTAACACATTTTGGATATTAATTTCTTATCAGATACATGGTTTACAAATATTTTTCTCCCATTTCATGGGTTATCTCTTCACTCTCCTGGTTGTTTTGCTATGCAGAAGCTATTTAGTTTGATGCAATATCACTTGTCTATTTTTATTTCTGTTGCCTGTGCTTTTGGGATTATATCCAAGAAATCATTGCCCAGACCAATATCAAGAAGCCCTTTCCCGTTATAATATGAGATAAAGGTCCAATTTCTTTCTTTTGCATGTGAATATCCAGTTTTTCCAACACCATTTTTTGAGACTGTCCTTTCCCTATTGTGTGTTCTTGGCATCTTTGCCAAAGATGAGTCAGTTGTCTATCAATGCAGTACTTTGTTTCTGAGCTGTGTGTTCTGTTTCGTTGGTCTATATGTCTGCTTTCACGCCAGTAAAATGTTGTTTTGATTACCATAGCTTTGTAGTAAATCTTAGATTCGGGAAGTGTGATGAGTTTAGCTTTGTTCTTCTTACTCAAGGTTATTTTGGCTATTTGGTATTTTTTGTGGTTCCATGTGAATTTTAGGATTATGTTTTTCTATTTTTGTGAAAATATTATTGAAATTTTGATGGTAATTTTATAGACTGTGTAAGATTGCTTGGGTGGTATGGACATTTTAACATTTTAAAATAGGCATTTAATTGTAATAGTGATTCTTCAATCTATGAACTTGGAATATTTTTAATTTATTTATGTTTTCTTCAATTTCTTTCATTAATGTTTTACAGTTTTTAGTGTACATATTTTTTTCAACCTCCTTGGTTCAATTTGTTCCTAAATTTTATATTTTATTTATTTGTAGCTATTGTAAATGGGTTTGTTTTCCAGATAATTAGTTATTAGTGTATAGAAATACAATTGATTTTTGTATGTTGATTTTGTATAGTGAAACTTTACTAAATTTGCTCATTAGTCATAATAGTTTTTATTTTTTATTTTATTTATTTTCTTATTTTTACTTTTTTTAAAGCAGTTTTTATAGATTTGATTTTGTGTTCCTGTGTTAGTTCACTTAGGATAATGGCCTCCAGCTTCATTTATATTGCTGCAAAAAACATAATCTCATTCATTTTTATGGTTGTATAGTATTCCACAGTGAATATGTACCACATTTTCTTTATCCAGTCTACTGTTGATGAGCATTTAGGTTCATACCATGTCTTTGCTATTGTAAGTAGTTAATAGTAGTTTCTCATGATTCTTTGTATTTCTGTGGTATAAATTGTAATCTCTCTTCTTTCATTAATGATTTCATTTATTTGAGTGTTTGCACTTTTTTTCTTAGTTGATCGATCTAAAGTTTTCTCAATTTTGTTTAGTTTTTCAAAAACGTACTCTTAGTTTCTTTGATGTTTTCTATTGTTTTTCTAGTCTGTATTTTATTATTTCTGCTCTGAGTGTTACTATTTTCTTCCTTTTGCTAAACTTGGGCTTAGTCTGTTCTTTTTCTAATTCTCTGACGTGTAAAGGTAGGTTGTTTATTTGAGATTTTTCTTCTTTCTTAATGTAGGTATTTATCACCATATATTCCCCCTTAGAACTGCTTTTGTTACAGTCCATAACTTTTGGTATATTGTGTTTTCATTTTTCTTTTTATAAAGATACTTTTTGATTTCTCTTTTGATTTCTTCTTTGACTCATTGGTTATGCAGATATAATTTTTCTTCATTTGTGAATTTTCCAATTTTCTTCATGTTATTGATTTCTAGTTTCTTACCAATGTGATCTAATAATATACTTGATGTGAGTTCAGTCTTCTTGAATCTGTGAAGACTAGTTTTATGGCTTAGGACATGATATCTCCTGGAGAATGTTCCACTTTCACTTGAAAAGATTGTGTATTTTTGCTGCTGTTGTATGAAATGCTCTGTATATGTCTGTTGCGTACATTTGGTGCATAGTGTTGTTCAAGTCCACTATTTATTTATTGATTTTCTGCCTGGATGATCTATCCATTACTGAAAGTGGGACACTGGGGTCCCCTACCATTATTATATAACTGTCTATTTCTTTCTTCAATTCTGTTAATATTTGCTTTATATATTTAGTTGCTTTAATTTTGCATGTTATACTTTTTTTATATCAATATTCGTAGCCATTAACCAAATATGGTCATTGTGTCCTTAAAATAGAGTCAATTGTGGTTAAAAAAGTGAATTTTTAGTTTTTTTCATTTTAGTTATTTTAAATTTAAGTAGAAATGGCTAGTGGCCACCTATTGGAAAGTGCAACTCTGTATTGTCAATAACAGATTTACTCAGACTTTATTTCCTATATAATTGTAGTTACAGGCTAGTTGCATGCAAAAGTAACCTGTACATTTCTTCTGATCTCAACTACTGGTGACCTGATGGATTCATGCACCTTCTAGCTTACAGCTTGTGTCACAAAACAGTTGGAGAGAACCGTAAGCGGACATCTGGTTTAGCCTTGACAAATGCTTTTCTCACTACTACCCAATACCAGAAAGAGTTAATTGTTCCTAGCTGTTGGTCTTCCAACTTAAACTGTTTGATCTTTGCATGCTCAGCATGTTGCCCTCAAAAGAGAGCTGCTTGCTATATTGCACATAGAAAATACTGAAAGATAAGAGATGATTATTCTTGATCACTTTTTAGATTTAACCAAATTGTTGCTGCAAATGCATCTCACAAACTACTAGGTGAAATTATGGCAAATTCTGGAAAAGTAGGAGAGAGGTGTAAATCATTCTGCCTTATTTTATGCATTTAATAATGACAGTAATTATTTTTTAAACACAAAATTTAGAGGAAAAAATGCTAACCTGGATGGATGCCTAGATAATAGATATAATCTAGGACTATCTCAGGAAAATTGAGACATATGGTCACCTAATGGGTAAGCCATTATCTTGCTTCAAACAAAATTTCAATCATAGAAAAGAATAAATAAAAGCATAAGGAATTTATAATTGGAAACAAAACTCTAGAAAATTCAAAAAGCATAAAAGAAGTGAAATACACTTAATATTATTGCATATTGGGGAGAAATGTGCTATTAAATTATCATCTGTTCTCTCAAAACCAAGTGAAAATTAAATTTATGTGAAATCCACAGTAGAAAATAGTTTATTTCTTATAAAACAATAGTTTCTGCTAAAAGTACAGCCAAATCTATTAAATATGTGATTAAAGGCATTTTTTTTTGAAGTTTTTGCTCATTGGAGCAAACGAGAATGAACTGGAAATATTTCTACTCATGAATTTATGGTTTACTCCTGAAAATCATTCAATTTCTAAATTAACTATTTTGAATAATAAAGAAGAAACTGTTGTAAGCATAAGTTTTTAATAAGATAAGTGTATCCTCAGTTTATTTGATAGTGAGTAATGGAACAGGCAACTAATACTGCAATAAAATAATGGCGGTTACATAAAAATGTCAATTAAATTGATATGTGGGGGGATTTACTAATTTTTTATCACACATCTCAGTCCAACTTACAGAGGTATTAAATCCACCACCAGCCAATATATCTGTGTAAATTTTTCTGCCTAAAGTGAAGGATGTGGCTTATGATTGTGCCACCAAATCCATAGAAAACTTATTGAAATTAAGGAGAAAAGTGACTGAATACTGTATGTACTTGGTGATATGATTTGACTGTGCCCCCATCCAAATTTTATCTTGAATTGTATTTCCCATAGTCCTCATGTGTCATGGGAGGGACCAGGTGGTGATACTAGAATCATAGGGCAGTTCCCCAATCCTTTTCTTGTGATAGTGAGTTCTCATGAGACCTGATGGGGCTTACCCCTTTGCTGGGCACTCATTTCTCTCTCCTGTCCTGTGAAGAGGTGCCTTCTGTCATGATTGTAAGTTTCCTGTGGCCTCCCCAGTCATGCAAAACTGTGAGTCAATTAAACCTCTTTTCTTTATAAATTACCCAGTCTTAGATGTTTCTTCATAGCAGCATGAAAACAGACTAATACACTTGGTCATTTATATCTTTTGGATTTAGTAGTGATGAAGGTTTCTAAGGAAGTGAAAGATGTTAGCAATGCTGACACTATTATTGTGTAAGTTATTAGTCATGTATTTCTGAATAAACTGGCCATTATATGAAGTATGTAAATAGAGCAAAGGCATTAAATGCAGAAACCTTCACTTGTCCAAAATATGTTTTACTTATTATTCATTACTGGCGAAGTGAGAGGGGATCCCTGAGGTTGTCAAAAACATGAGCAATTATGTTGAAATTTCCTTATTCAAGTGGCCAAGGACTCAAGTGTTATGTGGATATTAATATCCAAATTTAAATTTATTTTAGTCTAAAATTTCTTTAATGTTAAAGAAAGTATTATAGGAAGTCTTCACAAAAATAATTAAAGTAAATAATATGCTTTTCTTTTATGTTCAAAAGTTTCTTGTTTGACATCTGAAAGAATGACAAATGCAGAACTATTTTTCCTTATGTAAAGAAAAAAAACCTTAAATATAGACTAAGGAGTAATTTAAAATCTATTTTCTTAGAATAAAAAATCGTGTATTTAAAATTTGTTCTACTAATTTAAATTATGAAAATAAATATTTAAAATAATGCATTTTTGGGACTATCATTTAATTGGAAGAAAAAAACTGCAGATGACTTTTGGGTAAGTGTGTGCAAGAGTTTTATAGACTTAATATGACTATGATCTCCAAAACTTACTTTTATTATACCTTTGTCTCTCTTAAATTGATCAAAGCCATTTAATCATCTTAGTACTTTGTCAATGCTACAAGGATTTCAAAGTCATACTCCTTTTGTTATTACATTACTACATATTGCTTAGATTTGGCCAGTTACTTCACCAGAGTCCTAGCCCTGCCTCATTGTACATTGTATTTATTAAATACATAATATAAACTATGGCACCAAAGTTAAGGTTTCTTCTACTCTTAGGCTCTGAAATACTAACATCTGTTCTTTTTGTTTGAGACTTGAAACTAACAATATATTTGTTTAATTTCAAAACCTATTCTAGATCATGTTTACCCATTAATTGTAAAAAGAAATAAGATTACCCTACATCATTGGAAAAATAACTACAAGTCTATTATATCTTTCCTGAAAAATGTATAAATTATTTTTATATACACTTAATGCTTTTCACATTTTTAACTAAAGTTAGCATTTTTCATTTCTGTTGTTTCATAGATAATGTCAGCGTTCTTAGAGAGACAGAACTAATAGGATATGTATTGTATACATATATATATTTATATATATGAAGGTAGTTTATTAAGTATTAGCTCATATGATCACAAGGTCCCACAATAGGCCATCTGTAAACTGAAGATCAAGGACATCCAGTCTGAGTCCCAAAACTGGAGAACTTAGAGTCTGATGCCTGAGGGAAGGAAGCATCCAGCACAGGAAAAAGATGTAGGCTGGGAAGCTAGGCCAGTCTAGTGTTTACACATTTTTCTGCCTGCTTTATATTCCAGCCATAGTGGTAGCTCATTAGATGGTGCCCACCCAGGTTATTGGGTGGCAGGGCGGGGGGGGGGTCTTCCTTTCTCAGCCCACTTACTTAAATGTTAATTTCCTTTGACAACAGCCTCACAGACACATCTAAGATCAATACTTTGCATCCTTCAATCCAATTAAGTTGACACTCAGTATTAACTATCACAATTGATAATAGATGGTAGATAGATAGATAGAGAGATGACATATAGGCAAATTGAGAAACAATCAGATAGATAGATTTGTATCTTGTTTTTCTGATATCTTTACAAACTTCCCCTTCTCCTTTACCAAAATTATCATATATCTTATGTATGAACAGTGGTCACTCTCGTAAAACATTGCATGAAATTATGAACTATTTTATAGAGAAAGTTGTCATGCAACCTCCTGGATTAACATATTTTTACTACAAGATTCTCCGAAATGTTTTTTATTCTAGTACCTACTAGACTGCTTGTTAATAGTAAGACATATAATATTTGTGAAAAAAAAGTGCTACTTAAATGCAATTATTTTATTAGACATTGCCCTTGTCATACTGCTATCACTGCTCTCATTCTTAATATGTTCTTTTTTTAAAAACTTTATTTATTTATTATTTTGGAGGACAGGGTCTTGCTCTGTTGCCCATGCTGGAGTGCACTGGTGCAATCATGGCTCACTGCAGCCTTGATTTTCTGGAGACTCACAGGATCCTCCTGCCTCAACCTCCTGTGTAGCTGGGACTAAAAGCACGTACCACCACACCAGCTAATTAAAAAAAATTTTTTTTTGTAGAGATAAGATCTTGCTTATGTTACCCAGGCTGGTCTCAAACTTCTGGCCTCAAGCAATCCTGCCAGTGGGCCTCCCAAAACGCTAGGATTATAGACATGAGCCACTGTGTCCAGCTTCTTATTTTTAGTATAGCTTTTATAAGTTTATTCTCTGACATTTCATTTTCAGTTTTCTGGATAAACTTATTTTGTTATCAAGTAGCAATTTTGGTAACATTAGTTGGTGTTCAGACAATAGAGGGAAATTTCATGCATATCTTGTCTTATCCAAATGTTTAGATACCTGTTTTTGAAACTTCAGGTAATTCTATTAAGGTAGAGGCTAAATAGGCAACCATATTATGTTCTTGTTTAAAGGAAGGTTATTCTCTATATACTGAATGATAAGATTGATTAAAAAAAAGTCAAGATATATATTTGATAGCTTTAGGACCCAAACGGGTTGCCAGGTTGGTAACTTAGAAGTATTTACTCTTTATAACTTAGCTCAAGAAATCATGCTTTCACTGCATGCTTTCAGGCTTTCAAAACATCCTGTCAAAAGACCTCGCTGAAATTAATGGCTCAGAACTGATGCTAAGCTTTCAAGGATACTGCAGTGATTTATTGAGTGGTGCCAGTCTCCGGCTTCATTGGGTGGAGAGCACTTGTCTTCATGTAAGAGGGCTAATATTACTTCAAGCTGTTGTCAGTTGACTTGGTAAAATTGCTTAGATACACTCCCCACGCAGTTAGCAAGTGATGATTACCCTTAAGTATTCACAGAGCAGAAGCCCTGGGGAAACACTAATTAGCCACCCGCAAGGAAGATGTTCCAGCCACGTAAACAATCTCCTGAAGTCTCTGGGCTGTAATGAGGACCAAGCCCCAGCGAGAAGGTCTGCCCTGTGCTGTGCTGCTGCATTAAGTTTCAGCAATTTTCAAGGAGAAAGTGATTGGAGTCAGGCCCGGGGATGCACGGAATCCACTAATCACCACATAGAGACTTTGGGCACTTGAAATCCACAGGGGAAAATTGGCTCTTATGAGCTAAAGGAGACACTTGCATATATTGTTAAAAAGTGGAGTGGGGGCAATCTGCTTAAATATTTATATATTTAACGTATATTGGGGTCTCTTTGGTCTTTGCGTAGTTGATACCTTTTTCTCTTTCTTTTAACTAAAAAGACAAACAAAAAACCCATATCTTCATTCAAGCTGACTAGTGTCTTTATTAATGTCTGTTTATAACTTTCTTTTTCTTTTTCCCTCCATAAATAGAAGAGTAATCAGGTTGACAATAAAGAAAGAAAGAACGACACATGGTATGTGTATGTGGACTTGACATGTAGGTACATTTATTGTGACTTCATAGTGTGAATGTGACTGGATCTAAATCAGGGACAAGTAGGATTGATCAGGTTTTCATGATGGAGAACTTTGGAGAATCAAAAGTTAATGGGAACAGAACAAACAACTCTTTCCTGATCCCTAGTAATCACAGAAGATAAGAGAAAGAAAAAATATATAAACTCTGAAAATGACTGCTAGAGGAGAATTGGAACATTATCAGTCTCTCAGTTCTCAGCAGTGGAGGGGAGCAGTAGATGTTTTTTCTGGCTCAAAATCAAAACAGCAAAGTTGAGAAGAATGAAGAGACCATGAATGACCACTAATTTCTAAAACAATCTTGGGATCCTTGATTCACAGTAAGCAAAGGCAAATTCACTTCCACGTGGGAAAACAATGATTTTCAACTACTTAGATCATAGTGGCATCTTCAACTGTTGGTGTCAATTCCAACCTGGCCTTTTTTGGCCCTCCATGAATGTGACTCAATTGCTAATTTCATGTTAAAATCCCAGGAAAGGCCAGGAAATTTGGCAAATGAGAACTAAATGTAAGAAACTTTTTTATTGTTTTTCCACAGATTTTGAAGATTAAACATAATCTTCATCAAGCCTTAGGAATAAACAAATATTTTATAATATGTTAGAAGTAGCTGTACTATGCATCAAGCGTGGTATGTGTTAGCATATTTAAAATTTTAGTTATAGTTGCTATTATTTAAGGGAAACAGATAACAGAATAACAGAAAGCTCAAAATGAAATCATTTGAGTTTTCTGTTATAAAATGTGAAGTATGGCAAATGATTTCTAGACAGAACATTTGCTTATAATGTATAGTAAATATTTATTTAGTAAGTGAAATCCTTTCATTTTATTGATAAATCATTTGATTTACATGAATAATAAAATGACTCACTAAAGCTTAGCATGTACCCTTCTTGTAACTTTGCAGAAAATCAAATTTTGGGGTGAATTTGAATAACTTCTGCAAAGCACGTGAAACGAATTCCCATAACGACAAATATTCTTAGTACATCTTACACTTTTTGGTTGTGCTGAGTTTAAAGTTTTATATAATTAAAATATCATTCATGGGAAAAATAATTTGTTCTAATTATATAAAATATATTTTACAATAATAAAGTCAAGCCAATTTCCCTTAAACAGAGCTATGATAATTAATTCTTGTCTGGTGCCCAGACGCTTGGTCAGACATTATTCTGCATGTACCTAGAGGGAGTTTTTGGATAAAATTAACATTTGAATCAGTAAACTGAGTAAGGCAGATTGCTCTTCCTAATGTAGTGAACCTCCTGCAATCAATTGAAGGCTTTAATAGAACAAAAATGTTGACTCTCCTTTTACTAACTACCTGTAAGCTGGGGCATTAGTTTTTCCTGCCTTCAGACTCAAATTGAAATATTGGTTCTTCTTGGTTATTGAGCCACCAGCTTTCAGACTGAAAGTAAATCGATTTTGGACTGGAACTACACCATCAGTTCTTTCGGTTTTAGGTTTTTGAACTTGGAGTAGAACTAAACTGTCAGACTTTGAAACTACGTCATTGGCTCTCGTGGGTCTCCATCTTGGTGCCTCTGCAGATCTTGGGACACCTCAGTCTCCCTAATCACGTGAGCCAATTGCTTACATTTCTTTCTATATATGTATTCATCTGATTGCTTTTATTTTTCTGGAGAAACCTAATATGAGAGCCTTGAATTAATACTTCCAAAAAATATAATTTGAAAGAAGCTCGTCAGGGCACAAAGAAAAATTGTACTGAATAAATAGGCAAGAAAGATTTATTCAAGACCAGCTGCAATTAGGGTCAAGACTATTGCAATAGGAGACAGAGATTAAACTCAACTCTATTAAAACAGTGTTTCCTGAAGGCTTTGAATAGATGCACATCCCTTGTATGATTTAGGTAGATTTTTACATGGAATGAATAGAGAAAGACTATCTAAGTGTACTTCCTTTCAGATCCAGCATTCGATAATTCTGTAACAATACTGCTTTTAGGTTTTTCTTGGTAAGTGGAAGTAGATATTTTATTAACTTAGCTCCAGCTATAGAGCTTTCTTTACCATTGGTATGCCCACTTCTATAATTTTTAACTGACTGTGATGACTTGCATATATTTTCAGAAAAGATACAAGATAGCTTATGTCAAAATATTCCCAGTAGCCTGGTTCAGTGGGAAATCGTAGTTAATGAAATAAGGATTTCTAAAAGCAGAAGTCTGTGACTCATTTCACTTGTATCTATATAATAGAACTGTATACTATCAAAAATTATTTGCATGAACCTAATCTAGTATCAGAATCTTCTTTTAAGGAATACATAAGATAGACATATTCTCTGCCATGACAAAATTTACTGTCTATTGATGGGAAAAGGTAGGCTTAAATTTCTTCCAGTTTCTATTTGTTGTTTTCTATTTCAAGTAGAATTCATCTTCCTTTCTTTTTAAAAAAATTAAATTGAAAAGTAATTTTTAAAAATGATATAGACCAACATCCAATTCGATTTTTATACAAAGGTGATTATCAAGAAAAGCCTATTTTATCTTAACTTTTATCCTGGACTCACCAATACCGTATCTATATAATAGTTCACATGCACACAGTAATATTCATATAAGACATGTGATAACCCATATTCCCACAAGACACTGAAGACCATGAAAGGAATAATAACTGTTTTCTACAGGTAAGAGTAGAATCTGAGATTCTTTTACCATCTTAAAACATTATTATTCAGAGAACCAGGAAAGCCATTATTCACTGATAGCACATTCAGTTTTTATGTGATCTGATGGAAGAAATAGAGCTATATACCCCACAATATTAAATCATTAGACTAAAGTCAGTTTCTCTCTCACTCCAGTGTTTTTCAATTGCAACTAGTCCTAAGCAGCAGATCTCAGATACTGGAGTGTGAGAGATTTGATGCTGTTATCATTCTAATAGCTTGTTGGGTTTTCCATCCTGTTTTATACCATTTCACTTAGAATTAAAGGAACCAAAAATAAGTTACATAATTTTTCTTAGGGCTTCTTTTTTTCCAAGGAGTTTCAAGTTGGCTGCAGTTACTGCCAACCAAAACTCACAAAAAGAGTAGCAGCATGTTAACATATCACTAATAACCGTACTCCAATATATTCAAAGTGGCTTTCTGTCTTGTGTTCACATTCAGTAACAACAACAGTTAGGGTGTACATCAAAGTCCTATTTTCCCAGATATTATTACTGTTCCTCAAGACACTGAAAAGTCCTTTATTTATATGAACCCTTTTAAAGACATGCAAATATATTTCAATGAGGCTTTCTTCATGTAATTCTTGGGCTTGACTGTAATAATCAACTAGATGCTTTAAAGTCTTATTGTTACTGTGGTCTATTTATGTGTTTTTAATTAACGAGACAAGTCAGACTGTTACTTTCATTTTTATTACATTTACATTTGGTTTTAGGTACAGATAAGAGGGTCTAAGGAACAAAACTCTTGACTGTAATATCAGAATCCTTAACTACAGAGCTCCACATTTATTTTTAATGTTAATACTAACTTGTTATATTAGTATGTTGATATATACTGTGTGATTATCTGCAGAAATGAGTAAAACCATTCATTAAAATATTTAGGAAGTAGAGAGAAAGAAAGCTCTTCAAGGAGGCATCATGCTGAATATCAAATACCTAGGTGGTATAAATGTTGTTTTAAAATGGTAAGGATTTACTTGGTGCACACTTTTTTTTTTCCATACTGGTACAGTAGACAATGATGCCAGGCTAGGTGAGGGAAGAATCTGTTTGAAACAGCCTTTGCAAAACTTTGAATTTTTTTTCATAGCAAGAAACAGCCACCCACAAGGGGAGGTTTTCTCTCATGAAATACAGGATGTTGTATGGTTGCTATAATTTCCTTGGTCCCGCTTGTGAGTGATTGAGTTGAGTGACTGAATCAGGGCTGATGCCCAAAGCCTTTCCAGCCTAAGAAGTTCTTAGGCTCTTTAACATGTTCCCTGTAATCCACTTAATTGCACACATAAGCTTGTAGGAGAACTTCCAGCTAAACGAATCAATAATGTATTCAGAGCACAGTTGGAAGACACTGAAAATGAAGTTTTCAGCTTTCCGGAGCGTGCTGGCTGAGTTGCTTGCGAGTCTTGGTGACCTGGCTAATAATTAGGCCAATAGCTTCTGGAGCCTGATGGTCAGGATTTGAGACGTAGGTTCTAATGAAGTGACTGTGTGAGTGAATTAGGAGTCCAGCTTCCTAGAGTCTAAATTATAATGAGATTTGCTAATCTATTCAGTAATTATGTACCCTAAAACCTTACTTCCAGAAATAGGAATGTCCAAATACATGGCCTAAAAATCAAGTTACTTTTTACATTTTAAAAAACATATGTGTAACATTGAACAAACTATCAAATGAAAGTTAGACATTGTTTTACTGCACTTATTGAGACTACTTTTACGTAAGCATTTTCGTTCTTGTCATGTAAAAATTAAGAGCTGTTAATGATGTTGAATTTTTCTGTGTTGCTCTATTGTTCTTCTTCTATTTATCTGTTCTGCCAATCTAATTCTAGTTGTTTCCAGAGTATAGAGAAAAATACTTTTACTGTTATATTGGCTTTTATTGAAATTTTCTCACTTTTTCTAGAAATATTTAGAGAAATATCACACAAAATATTCAGAATGGTGTTATGAATACAGCGGGCCAATTTAATATAAATTCTGTTTATATGTGACCCCAATAATAACATATATCAAAATTTCCAAGTTCAAACAATGAGAAATTTCCTAGATTATCCATATGATCCTGCATAAAAGAAACAAAACTTTTAACAAAAACTGACCTATCATTATTGAAGTTTCTACTTCTACTTACATAAGTGCAAATTTCAATTAACTTGAGCTTAGATTTAGGAAGAGTCATTTACTTCACAAGTACTTATGAAACAGCACAGTGGACAAAACATGCAAGGTTGATGTTCACTTGTGGGGCAGGGTACAGAAAATAGCATGTACATACATGGATACATAAATGCATAAATAAGTAAATCAGAGAATTTCAGATCATTAAAAATGGTAATATCATAAAAATAGTAATATCATAAAATAGTAATATCATTGGTAGGCTGGTATTTGCTAGAATATTTTTCTGCCTAGAGGCAGTTAGAGAAACCCTAAGGAGTTGACATTGCGACCTGAGACTTCAGTAGTGAGAAAGAGCCAACTATAAAAAGATACACAGGAAAAGAGGGTTCTAGTACAAAGAATCTGAGAAAGGAGCAAGTTGACCACAAGATGACAGGAAAGAGTGGTGAAATCACAAGGTCAGAAATGTAGTTCAACTTCTCCCATTTGAAATAAGCCTATAGATTTCTCTGAAGAGTTTCCCTTGCTGATCAACAGTGGAGTCTGACACATAGCAGGGATACAATAAGTACTTGTTAAAAAACAAATCTCCAAAATGAAGAATGATATTATAGTTCTGTTATTTTGGATCAACTTTTATTGTTACTATCTGGTCAAGACAAGAATTATGATGAAAGTCTGATGTTATAATACCATACTGAATTTTCTGAGTTCCAAAGAACGGTGTAAGAATTTGATTATAAGAAATTTGTCATCATTTACTATACAGTGAAATTTTATTAAAATGAAATAATGTATGTAAAAACAGAATCATAGAATCAATAAATTCTAACAGAGACATTAGGGATCATCTAAACTCTCTAGCTACTTGAAATGTGATTTAAGGACCAGGAGCATCAGCATAACCTTGGAATTTGATAGAAATGCAGACTTGCAACACCCAACCCAATTTACAAATGAGAATCTGCATTTTAATATGATCCCTCAGTGAGTCTTAAGCATATTAAAATGTGAGTAGCTTTGCTTAACAATAGTGATTCCCGAACACTAGATTGCAGTCCCTATGAAAAATTATTTGGAGTAATAATCTTTTATTTTTAGATCAGTGTACCTCAACCCCTGAAGAGTAAAATTCTCGAGTAAGGCATGCATATGAAATAACAACAAAATAACAGAAATTGTCCAGTTGATTCTGATGCATCCTAATTCTTCCATTTGTAGGGCTGACAGATTTAGCAAATAGTATGCAATATATTTATATTAAAAAGTTATTCATTTGTTTATCTGAAATTCAAATTTAACTAGGCATCCTGTGGCTTATTTCACAATTCTATGCATTTGACATAATAACAGAGACTCAATTTAAATCTCTTTTTAAAAATCCATGGCTAAACATATCAGAACTAAGATTCAAAATAAGTTCTTCTGGTATAAGAGTTATTTGTAAAACATAAATATATAAAAAGTAAGGCATTGGTATCTGTGTCAATTAAACAACATTCTTCTTTTCTTCATTTGTTGATTTTCATATGCTGCTCAATCAGGTTATCATAGATAGCACATAAAAGAGAAAATTATGTGTCTCTAACTATAAGAAAACCAAATACAATTTATTATAATACAGTTATTGTCTTCTGAATAAACTAACATGTCCACTTAAGTAAAAAAAAAAAAAAAATTAAAGAGTTTTTTTTTTCCATTTTTTTATCCCTTAATAATGCCTTGTAACTGAGTTTTTTGTTAACTCTCAACTGTGGAAAATTTGAATGTGTGGAAAACATTAAAAATCTGTATAATAGCTATTTAAATGAAGAGTATCTTAACTAAAATAGTTTGAGGCCTAAAGTCTTCTCATACAATAATATTTAGTTAGTTTTTAAAAAATATAGGGGTTTTTCCTATTAGATAACACATGAACATTATATTTGGAAAACAGAGAAAGAAAAAATCTTATCCATAGCTTCGTCAACAGATTGCAATCAATCTAATGGTTGAACATATTATTTTTCAAGAATCTTCCCTGTAAACACTTTTTTCATAGGTACAATAATATTGTACCACAGTGTATGATAATAGTGCTTTTGAGCTTAATTTATCATAAGTATTTCCTTTTTTATTACAAATAACACTTTGTTTATTGTAGATATAATTTCCAGTCAAGTAAATACACCTAAGTTTTATTTTTTCCCCTACTTCTTTTGGGTTTGGAAAGTATTATACAAATATGGAAGCCTTTCATTAATCATGCTATATTGGACTCTTACAGCAGAACGGAAGAAAATGTGTCTCTTCTCCCTCTTACCCCTTATAAAATTCTTCAGTCTTAGGATAACTGAAATAAGTACCCCTTTAGGAAAGGGCAGGGCTTCAGTTTCTGGCCAGTTACCCCAAATTCCTATTATTTGAAAATAACAGAAATTTACGCTGATTCCCACATACAAGTACTGTGGAAGCTCAGAGAAATTCAACTACAGCTGTCACTCCAACGTGAGTAAGACTAAATCTAATTTGTTGGGTGGAAAGAGTTAAATGAACTTTAACTGAAAAGCTCTCTTTCTCTTCCTCTCAGGGTAGAAAATAGCCAAGGGCAACAGTGGATGACTAATGTGTAGAATATTGCAATTAGTATAGCAAGGTACTTACAGGGATCAAATTAAAAAATTCATTAACGTACGCACTTAATTAAGAAACACTTTTCGGTTTACATGATAAATTATGACACCTATTAAATCTTCCAGTACAAGCTGTAATGGCTTCTTTGCTCCCGGGTAGAGAACTATTGCCTTTGAGGTCCTTTGAAACTCCCCAAGGACCAGCAGCATTAGTTACAAGTGTATTAAAAACAATGCTTTCCCCCTGCAAGGTGCAAAAGCATCTTTATTGGAAACTAATTTAAACTTAAGAAAGCACCAGGGAGCAGGAGACTATCATGCTGCAAGCAAATGACAACATTCATGAAATGACCTTGAAAAGAAAATAGAAGTCTTTGCTCCCCAACATTCCCCAAAAAGAGGTGACACATACAATGTCTTTGTTTGTTGTTTGCTTTTGTATCTTTTGTTTTATCTCCGTCCTCTTTCTGCTTCCCTTAAGAATAAATGTTACCAGTGAAGAGAGAATACTTTAGAAATAAGTTCTGTATTGGTATATTGGTGGTAAATAAGTATTTTTTTTTTAATTTTCATTTAATGGAAAGAATTAAAAGGGAGAGAAGAAGGAAATCAGATCTATCCCTCAAAATCTGATTGTATCTGAGGCCTTCACTGTGGATCTCTAGTGATAAAAAAAACCCCCTAGATTTCAATTATTTTATTTAGAGTATATTTAATATCTCCTTTAATATTCTTTATAACTCTGGAGTTTTAGCAGAGCTAGTAAGAAAAACTAAAAAATTAAATTGGTTTTCCAGAGTCAAATATATTCATCATCTCTAGGATAATTCTCCTTTCTCCAGACTACAAAGCTTTTACTATTATGGCCAGTGTTTTAACAGGCCTGTGTACCACTTGACAGTTTGAAAATATTTGCCTTTCTGATCTGTATGACCTTACTGTGCAAGGGTTACAATGATTACTTCAGCTTACAATCACAGAACTAGTACACACTGATGGTGCTGCTGAGTAGAAAACTCCAAACACTTCCTGACTTTTCTGGTTTCTCCAAATGGGCTGCTGACTGTTGTCCTCTATAGAAAGGAAGATGCTAGAGAGAAAGTTGTGGAGCAGGAGTCATGAGAATCTGGGACAGGGGTCTCAGAACTGACAGTAAAAAGCCTTTTCCAACTAATTTCCCTCTAAGTTTTCCCCTACTTGAAGTTTTGTTAGGGAGCCACATCTTTAATTCTATAAAACAACCCCGTCTTCTAACTTTTGTGATATGCAGATCATGCTGTCTTTATGCCCTCTCTTTCAGCACTGTGTATCACACTTATCTTTCCCTCAGGCCTATCACAGAAGCAATATGAAAACGACCCTAAAGAAAATCTTGAAAAAAAAGTTAGAAATAAAATCCAGCACAATTATTTTCATGTCTGTTTCTTACCAAAGTTACTGTAGCCTGTAATTTGCAATTACAATCTGCAATTATCAAGTGCTGTAGTTGGGTATTATCAGAAACTGAAAAATGAAGAATTTATGGCCACAGAAGGCATGGCCTTCCCCTAAAACTCTTAATAATCTGCACTGCAGTTTTCCTATTGTGGCTTGCCAGAGATTCCAGATTACTTCTTTATATGTCATAGATTCTTCTAGCATGACTGATATGATAGATAACAAGGTCTGAGCAACAAGGAAACTTGCAACAAAACTTGGACTACAAAACCCTTTCTTGCTATTAGGCCTCTTTGAAAGCCGTAGTCTTCCAAGTTGCCCAAAAAAATGGGTTAGATTAGTCTTCCCATGTGTGGTTTATGCTACTAGTAAATGTTAAAGAAGCCCACTGAGACACCGTGTGTCTTTATTAGTGTTATGATGATTAAGGGCTGCAGATGTTAGGAAGTCCAGTTCCATGGCATTATCCTGTCAACTGCAGTTTAAAGAACAAGCTACCATAGATGTCCTCAGGCTTTCCCAGTGTGCGCCTTGACAGTTAATTATTTGCACAGTTTTTTTTCCACAGGGCATCTAATGTCATCGAAAGCACCCATCCCTACACTGCATTCCTTATAATCATTATCTCCACCACAGTGATTGTCTTAGTTTGGATTCTCCCAGAAGCAGGGCATGAGCACAAGTATTCTCTTAGAAAGTACATATTACACCAGTAGAAAATAAAATGAACAAAATTAAGGGTGCATGATTAAGTCAACTACTATAGACGGCATCTGGAGCTGATTCCACAGGCTGTCCATGCGAAATGGTAAAATCCACACCGTGAAAATTATTCCAACCAAGAACAAGGGAAATGGGGAGAGTATATAGCAATTTTCAAGAGTCTTCGTTTGACGTTTCTTGTAGAAGTGTTAATTCTTGACATTTTCAGTCTGGCTGTGCACATGGCATCAACGCTTTCCACCATTATGAGGAAACACACATGGGCTCACAGATTCAGATGCAGTCACTTGGAAGATGGCAGAGCACACTGAAAATTGGAGAGGTTAAGGGTAGGGCACTGATGATGTTTACCACATCTGTAAGTCCAACACCCACTGCATATCCTATAAACTCATTTTTTATCAGCCTGTCATCTCAATCACACATTAATGACAAGTTTTATCACCAGCCCCACTTACTACCAGCAATTGAGACTGATGGGCAATTCATATCCAAAATATGTTGAGGATCTTCTTTCTAGGGTCACTCTGTTTCTCTACTGTCTTACACTAGGTTTCCTAGGAAATAAAACCTGAATCAAAAGTTCTGTGTTAACAAGTTATTGGGCAATGCCATCCCAAGTAAACAGGTGTGAGAAAAAACAGAAATATAGTAGGAAGGAGAAAGAATAAATATAAATAAGTGCATTGCCAAGATGATCTTAACTTCATGGCAAGATGACTACTTGGTCTTGGAAGACTTCTTCAGGGAGTCAACAAAGGTCCTGAATCCACATATAGTTTATATAGTGGGAGGAAAGGAGAAAAATTTGTTCACTTGATTCCATCAAACAGCAGTCAGTTTCCTACACTGGGCACTAAATTCCTGTTATTTAGTTTTGCACTGAATGAAATGCCAGTAGGTCCTGTAACATTTCAAGCCTTAGTGTTAACAAAGAACACTAAAAGAAAGATCCAAATGCTCTAGGCTTGAGGCAATGAATTGTAGAAGAGTGACCACAAGCTTTAGTAAAGTCTCAAAGACTGACCATATCCATTTAAGGAAATGTTGTTTGCTCTGGTGTCTTTTTTTCATTTATCTATATTTTATTTTACCTTGTTTCCATGTTGTTTTTATGTGTAAATTTTTAGCAGGTGATCTCCTAAAAGACAAAACCAAACTACTCTACTTACTTTGTTCCCAACTGACAGTACCTAATAATGATAGCTAATACTTTTGGGTGTTTTTAAAAAATGCTGATTATATTTAGCTCTTACAACAAATATAAGTTTAAAACTATTAAGTGACTTTCCCATGATTACTAAGTTGCTAACTGGTGGAGAACAGGTTTTTACCCCAGGAGTCATTTCTATTCATTATTCTGTCTAGGATTGCTTTTCTAGCATAAGCACTGAAGAGTCGTTTCAAGAATTGATTAGCTTTATGGAGAAGAAGAAAAAGATGAAATGGAGATAAGGGTAATGGTCTCATTTTGACAGAGGATACAATTATGTTATCAATAGTGCAATTCTAGAAATTTTTTTAAATCTTCATTTCACTTTTTAAAAAATATTTTGAATTGATTTAAATTTACTTTATCTCACCGTAATTTTTCATCTCCTCCATTTGCATTATGGGACTCGTCTAATGTTGTTTTTAATAGCAACATTGTTTGCTCTGTTGACTATACAAAAAGACACATGGATAAGATTTGCTCATTTTTGTTATTAAATTTTGCTGACTTTATTTGGCTGCAGTAGAAATTCTGAACAGAGTTACTTAATTTCCAAGTCAATTTTTTAATAGAGTCTATTTCTTTCAATAGTATGTGGTTTTAAATATAACAGAAATAGGCTTTAAAGGATCTTGAACCTTTTTAATAAATCATTGAATGAAAATGTCAGCATAAGACTTTTTTTCAGGTGATGAGGTGTTCAGTAATAGAAAATCCTTATTAGTGATTTTCTTTGCAGATTGTTTTGTGTGAATTAAGATCCCCTATGAATACTCCAAAACAGGCTGTAATGGCTGCTAATCACTCTAGTGTCAGAGCTTATAGCGTCAATATATCTTTCTCAGACTACATCAGGAGACAGTAACAATTTCAAGAACTAGTGCTTAAAACTGCCATCAAATAAATTCTCAGTCCCATTTCACCTAAATGCACATTTCTATTTATGATAGAGGAGGGCAGTTGTCCTTAGTCATGAAGAAATTCTCATTGAAATTTGACATTCAACTTTTTCTGAAATAAAAAAAAAAAGAGAGTCTTTATTGGGAAAGCATTATTCACTAAGATGGTGCAATTCCATGTGACAGAATGCTGGAAGGTTTCCTCTAAGCTATATTGAGCACATTATATCACCTTAGGTAGCGTGTTTTTCAGAGCGTATGCTACCTTTTCTTTTTTAGTTAATGGAGTGAGTGTTTTCTGCTCCAGCCTTCCAGTTCCTGCTTTGTCTGGAGCTGACTTTATAGTCCCTGGTTCTCTCTCACTCCAGCTGTGGTCTTCCACTTACTTTGGTGATTCAAGTTAGCTATTTTCTTTTCTCTCAGACATGAATAAACTTTCTTAAAAGTAAGTCCTCGATTTATGGTTGTTTGGCTTATGATTTTTGACTCTACGATGGTGCAAAAGTGATATCAGTACAGTATTCAATAAGTTACACAAGATATTCAACACTTTAGTATAAAATAAACTTTATGTTAGATGATTTTGTCCAGTTGTTGGCTAATACAACAACTAAGCACATTGAAGGTAGGCTAGGCTAAGCTATGATGTTCAGTAGGTTAGGTATACTAAATGCATTTTTGATTTAGGGTATTTCCAACTTACAATGGGTTTATCAGGATATAACCCCAACAGAAGTCAAGGAGCATCTGTATTTCTTACCAGTGCTGTAATACTGGTGCTCATATTGTCCTGCTCTGATACACTTGAATCTGTAATTTTCCTCATTGTTCTGTCAGATAATATTTAGAGCATTTTAGTTCTTATATATGTGCCTTGCTTTATGAACTTCTTTAATCCTCTCTCTTGAATGTTTGTGGACTCTGAACTGCCCAACTTGTTTTAACAGGTGTCTTGATTTGGGCTGTTGTTCTCTTGGGCTGTGTAAAAAAATTAATCTTGAAGTTTGTTTCTCCTCTAATTGCCAGGAAATTCTACCTTTATATGATGCTGGATTATTGACATTTCATTGTGAATGTGTTCATGTATTTGCATGAATTATAATCTAAGATTTTACTACATGCTCTTTTTAGAGTTGGATAATATTTTTGTGCATTCAAGGAACTAATACAAAAAGGAAAAAGAGAGATATTCCTGGAGCACGATGTGAAAAGGATAAATGAACCTCTGTTACCAACTCAAGGTGGATCTTCTATTCCTAGGTCATATGTTTGGCAGAAGTTTTCTTCAAGCAGAAGAAAGGATAATCAAAAAACCAATGATACTTTGAACTGGCATCTTGATGAAATCTGGCCCCCTAAATCTTTGAAACCTTAATGTGAATCGTAGAAGTTGAGAAATGTATTTTTCTAAAACTGCAAACAAAGTTCTGTGTTGTAAGAGGTGAGTGACTTGAATACACTTTTAGAGCTGTTTGTGTGTGTATGGTAAGAAAATTACTTGCATGAGACATTTTGCTATGCAAACATAAGTAAAGGATGATAACAAAATATAATTGTTCAAAAAATATTGAACTTTGTTTAATTTATCTTTAATTCATATAACCTGCTACCAATTTTACTTTCTCATTGTACAAGAAATCATTATCTGCTTTTTGTTTTAATATGCACTTACAGCATTAATTCTTTCACATTAATTTAGCATCTATTATGTGTCAACCACCATAAAATTACTGGGGGCATATTTTCTCTTCTTTTAAGAAAATTTAAGTTTAACAGACACCTCTACAACATTCCCTAAAAGTTGCTTTTTTGGACTAAGTTGCTGATAATATAAATCACTTTTTTATTAAAAATAAGCTGTAGAATGCATCTTTATATTTGATTATGTATTTATTGCCCATTTTAATGAGATTTATATATACTTGTACACATTCAAATATCCTCTATATTTTTTATTCCAGAGTAATTTGGATTTAAAAGCTAGATTTGTTTAATTATTTTTGGTTTTCAGTGACTTTATTAAGATGAAATATATTCCAAAATATCAAAGGTGTATTTAGAAATAGAGGCTCTGTTGAAAATATGTCTTCACTTAAACCATAAACAATGCAGGAGAAGGGGAATGAGAAAAGTTGATGGTACATGGACAAAACATACCACTTCAGTTTTTTGGCATAAATAAAAAATACCCCAGATAAAAGCAAAGTGTTAATATCATTTCTCCTCAAAACTTATATTGTTAACAAAAATGGATTGCAAATCAAAGAGGATCAACTCCAATGGTTTCCAGTGTTCGTTTATCTTGAATGGAAAAATGACACACATATCACTCTCAAAAATTATGATTTATGTTACTAGTTCATTTCTTTCCTTCCACTACCATCACCCAAGACTACCTTCTGTTTGAGGGCAAACCCAGTACCAAACACCTGTGTGGCAGCTACGGTCTCTGCTTTCTTTTCAGATGATGTTGGCCTGATCCATCTGCAGGATGAGTTTGTGTGCCAATTCTGATTATCCAAGTGGGACTAGAGTCCTTAGAAATTTGTGAGAGTCCAAGAAACATTAAAGAAATGTATTTTCTTCTCCCACTAGCTTTCTCTGAACTAAGTATCTTATTTTTTTATTCTGTCTTCTTTCTACTAGGAGTGGTCTTGCATATCAATGAGGCTTTACTTGATCTAGTGCCAACCAGTCTTTGTGGGGTAATTAACTGGCATAGTTATTGGCAAAAACCCAGACCAAATTTTTGTAGGTGATTTGTGGCACAGACAATTGCCTACTTGTGAATAATTTCTAAATTTGTGGTGGGCGGAAGGTAAGTGACATTTTGATTCTGAAGCAGCTTACTAACAAGTTACTATATAAAATTACAAATGCCAAAGAATTCAGTTTTGATTTTAAAATACTTTTGACCAATCTAGATTTTGGGACATAGGAAAATTATTTTTGAGTATTTAATATGGGTTGTCAGTATCCTGTGACATCAGTACATATACATATATTTTTTACTTTACTATTTAAAATGGGTTGTCAGTGTCCTGTAACATGACTATATATATAATTTTTAACTTTACTACATTTTTAATTATTTTTCTCCCTTTATAAACAATGAAGTGATAGTTTTGGAACATTTTGGTCAGCTTGTTCATTTATTAAAAAAACTAGAGTCCATACAATTTGTAAGAAACTGTGTGGTTGGATCTTATTCTTTAATGCATAGAAAATTATCTAAGAAATAACAGATGACAAAAGACTGCAAAGTTAATTTAATCAAAAGGCAACTATTAAAATCATTGAATTGTACAGTTAAATTACATGCATTTTATTGTATATAAATTTCATTTTACTTTGTGTAAATTATACTTTAATAAACCTGACTTTGAATAAAATAAGGAATTACTGAGCATCTATAAAGTGACCAAAATTACAATAGTTGCTGAAGCTACAGGGACTAGTAGCTTCACTACAGGGATAACTCAGCTTTAGTCCCAACTTGCAAAAGCTCGCAATCAAATTAGGAATATTATAATTCTAATGATGACCACTTGAGTGTGCAAAATACAACAATGGAAGGGTGTTAAAGGAAGATGTGGTACTTACAAGGAATATTTAGCCATTTCTTGGCGGAGAGAAAAAATAGACACTCAGGGAGTAATGATGAAATTACTAAACTGCTTGTAGTATCTAAATCAACCCACTTATTTATGTCTTACTTTTAACTGATGACAAATCTCTTTCAGAAGATCTTCTTTGAATCTCTTATCTAGATTGATGCCTCTTCTCACAGAACTCTGGGCAGAGTGCTACTATGAAATTTTAAATTTTCTAATGCTCCATTTGATTATTGTTAGTTTCACCAGGACCTAGTCTCATGTATGGTGTATAAATATTGATCCACTTATGTTTACTTAAATATACTGAATAGAAATGATGGCAGAGTTGAATTCCTAGGAGGTTTTCAAGTAATTGGGTATGGGGCTAAAGGGTAGAATTTGTAGCAGAAAGAACCTTTGGTCTTGAAATAACAAACTGTGTTCAGACAACTATTAATGATTTAGTAGTGTCAATGGAAAGGAAAAGAGAGAGAGAGAGGAATCAGAGTCGCTAGAAGAAAAAAAAAACTTGAGAGTAGGTAAGGAGGATCTTTCCTTTAAGAAAGTTGTTTTTTACCTATTGGTACTATGAGTCATTGAAAAATTTTATGCAGAGCTGTAACATAATTAGATTTGTCTTTTGGATAACCCACTCTCCTGCAGAATGATATAAGGAGGATAATTATGGAAGCAGAAATTTGGTCAGGAAGTGTTGAAATAATTCAGGCTGGAAGTAATGTGGGCCACAACCAAGCAAAGGCAATAGAAGTGGTAGACAAAGTTTGGATATAAGAGGTAAAACTGCCAAGCTTTTGATAACTAGTCAGATATGGTTCTTAAAATATATTTAAGGGGATAATAATGCATTTCATTTTACATATATTGAGTTTGAAGAAGAAATATCTAGTAGACATGTATACTAAGCAATTAGATATACTAATTTTGTACTCAGAATGAAAATGTTAGCCCAAATCATAGGTGTTTGAGATCCTAAGAAGAGGAGATGTAGAGTGAAGAGAGAAGGAAACAGAAGACAAATGCTTAACCTTCTCAAAATTTAGTGTGTACACAGAAGAGAATTCAGTGGAGAAAGTTTAGGAGGTTTGTAGATAAAGAAAGAGAAGTATAAGGAATCAGTGGAGACAAGGAAAACAGGAATTTAAGAAGGGAGAAAAATGGTCATTAAAATAAAATAACACGAAAGTTAAGTCAGATAAAATCTGGGAGACTTTTAATCAATTTGAAAATAGAGAATTGATTGTGTACAAGTTATGTATTGCTGTATAATACCAAATCAACCCAAAACTTGGCAGTATGAAGCAACACAATTATTCTCTTACAGTTTTGTGATTAAAGAATAGGAGCAAGGAATCTTTTCAGAGTCTTAGATGATTTCAGTCAAGCTGTCAGCTAAAATTGGGTTTCATTTGAAAGCTCAAATTGGTAAGAATCCACCGCCAAGTTCACGTGGTTGTTGGCAGGATTTAGTTGTTGAACTGAGGGCCTCAGTTTCTCCTTGCCTGTGGGCCAGAGGCTGCTCTCATCTCCTTATCACCTGGAGCTCTCCATAATTGCTGCTTGCTTCATCAAATCGCAAGAGCCAAGAAAGCAATAGAAAGAGGCTGATAGAAGTCACAATCTTTTGAAACCTAACTGTGAAAAAGTCATCCTATTACCTGTGCAGTATTCCATTGATTAGAGACACACTCAAGGGGAGGGGATTACACAAGGGCATGAGTACCAGGCATCCGAGAACACTGGAAGATTTTTCTTAAGAAAGCTGTCCGCCACAATGGGTGACCTTTTCCAGTAGCGTATCCAGTACAGTTTAGAGGAGTGGTAGACACAGAAACCAGATAACATTGGTTGAGATACAAATACCAAATAAGTAAGTGGAGTTTCGTGTATACAACTGACTCAAGAGTCCTGACTAAAAAAGTCAGAAGATTGGGAAAAGTACGGATTTTTAATAATGGGTGACATTTGAGAGGGTCTATAAGATGAGGAGGAAGGACCATTAAGAAGAAAGCAAAAGAGGAAATAGAAAAGAGAGGGATTAGCTAATGGAGCACAATACTTGAAGAGTCTGCAGAGGATGTGACTCACAGCCCAGACAGAGACAGGAATTAGCAATAAATAAATAGAGGAACAACTTGTCATTAGTGATGGAAGAGAGGAAAGTGACTATAATCAATGTAGGTAAGTTTGGAAAGGCAAAACTGTGAACTAATCCACACCTGCAGACTTCAAGTTTCTTGCTGTGGTAGGAGGCAAAGTGAGAAGTAATCTGTTTTCCTTTAGAAGCAGAGACAGGCATAGAGTTGAGGAAGATAAATTAGAATAGCAGCTGAGGGGGATGCGAGAAGGTAGGAATAACTAAAGCTGATCTCTCTTTACGTTTGAATAAATTTCCTATGTATGGGTTATCAATACTGTGTATTAGTCAATAAAACTTCAATCTTTTGATTACAGAAATGACACGATGAAAACGCGGTTTAAAAAATCACCTGTAAATACCTCAGTCAGAGATGGGAAAGCTTGGTTTCATGAAGAAAATTGAAGTATCTGTGGCTGTAATTCAGTCAGGAAGCAGTAAGTTCCCAAACCAAGGTGAGAGGGTAAAGGAAAGAATGGTTAAGCAAAAACGGTGATGACACTGGAGTGAGATAGATGACTGTAAAGAGAGTGTAGCAATGGTTAACACAGAACTATATGTTAATAGGTTGGAGTAAAAATAGGCGGTTCATAAGAAATGAGCTCTGTCTCTAAACAAGTCACTTAGTTGATTTGAACAACTCTGATGTCCCTTCTAGCTTTCCTATTCTCTTATGTCAGTCAGCCATTATTAGCAACACACACATTTTTTTTTGTACAATTCAAGAGGTAAAGGTTCATTCACCAAGTAAGGGGATTTAGTGGAATATGCAGCTATCATAAAAACCAGATTACCTGAATATATTAACTGTGAAGCTGTTTCAGGGTTTGGGGAAAGATAAATATTCCCTGAGTAATGCTCTGAGAGGGCCAAGCAGCTTGCCATGACACCTGTAGAGTTAGAGGTTGCCTCTTAGTGGTCTCATTTTGAAACCTCTTTTCCCATTATCAGTTAAGCATGGTGGAGGGTTCTATCCTAGTCAAGGACACAAAAAGAGAGCATACATTGAGTAGTTTTGATTTTTCATGAACTAGGAAGACAAGTCTGGATCATTGAAGGATGTTAGATACAAATATTGAGAAATTTCTAATCGGCCAGTGCTAGAAAGACCAATTTAAATTTACGTTAGCCTACATTTAAGTTTCAACCCTTTAAGATTTCATTCTCTGCAAGTAGGCTGAACTGCTTGGTAACAGGTCAAAATTGTAAATAGAAGCCTGCACCTCCAAACTACTCTAAGGCTGGCAGAGGCTAAATGCTTAATTTATGGTAAACGCATGATTAAGTGTCGAATGGCAGTCAGAAGGGACTTTTTGAGATTATCTGATTAGCTTTAAGCACCCAGAGATCTCTTCTCAGTGGAATCTCTGCTCTATAATTAAGAACCAGTAGTATAAATGTGTAATAGGGAATTTTTGATTCATGTACCAACAACACACTCACAAAGGGCAAACCATAGGATAGCATATAAGAAACAGTTTGAGATTTTTCAGTATTTGGTAAATTTTTCTTAAATAAAAATTATGTTTGTTGTTTTATATACAATTTAATGTTTTACTTTACTACTGCTATATGAAGAAATTTTTCACTTTGTTTCTTTGAAAAGCAGAATACTAACATGTATTTGATTGTTTAAAATATTCCTGGTTTTCAATAGACACATGTTTATATGTCTTGGCTCCGGTCATATACTGAGCTATTCTTTGAACATGTTATGTTGAAAATCTTCAAATTTGAATGATCAAAATTTGAAGTGCATGATTGTAATTAATTTTCATATAAATTATTTGCTTTTTACATACAAGATTATTATGACTGATTCCTAAGGTTATTTCTTAAGGTACAATGTTAAATTCACTCTTTCTTTCTTTCTTCTTTTCTCTCATTTTCTTTCTTTCAAAAAAAAAAATCAAGAGTATGTTATTTCAGTTGTATAACTTCTAAAGTATAAAATTTTAGCGCTTAAAGAAAATAATGATTTTTTTTAATTAATAAATACTTTTAGGATGTTTGTAGCCTTTCTTTGAAGAAAATTTTATGGTCAAATAAGTGTGGGAACAGGGGGTTAAGCAATGTCTTATAGATTTCTTTCCTAAAGAGCGTTTCTGAATCATAACTTTGTCACAATGTATTGTGTATTTTCATGGAGGGCTACTTTATCAAACATTGTTCTACAGAACCCTGCATGAAATGCATTTTGGGAAACAATTATTTGTCTAACTGCTACATTTGACAGATAGATAACTGAAGCCCTAGATAAATAAAGTGATTTTTTTCCAGGGCCATATATCTATTTAGTGACAGATGTTAAAAAACAACAACGAATCTTGAATTTCATTCCTATTGTCTTACTCTCTCACACTAAGAGATTTAAATATAACATATATAGATTTTTGGTAAAGCAAATTATGTTGATAAATATTTAGATAAGTTATCTAAATGTTTAAATACTTCTCTTTGTTGGTGCTTTACCTTTTCAGTTGAATTTATGATGACAGAATTCTGTTTATCCATTTGGTCATCTCATTTTGCAGGAATACATATTTGACTCATGGCGTGTTTTTAGACTGGAGCAATGCTTCATGACTTTTCTATAGTACACAGAACTTTGAGAGTAGGGCAATGGGTGTTGCCTGGAAAAGGAAAAGAAAAGCCCTTAGCTTTCTATTTCAAGTTAATGTAAATTTTTGTATAAATCAAGAAGAGCCAAGGATTTATAGGCAGATTATGTGTGCATTGATATAATGCTCTACTTATACAATATTGAAAATATATATAGAAAATAAAATATTTTTGGGCAGACCACCTGCCCTTGTCATATTTATTACACTCATGAATTTTCAATTGTTTTAGTGAGGCTTCCAAATTGCTTAATACTTTTCTAATATTACCAAGTTAATGTATCACAAAAAAATTAATGTTACATTTCCTTGCACTTGTTTAGTGAAGGTTTATAATTTAGTTTCTTGGATATTTTCTCTGAAATGAATTCTTTCAGAACTCTTAAACATTTTTGCCAAAAAAAAATTTTCTCTTTAATTTATTAACAATTTTCTTTCTCAAGTCTACTAATTATCTTCCCTGTTGCAGTTACAGCCTAATAACCAGTTACTTTTGTTCTTTCAGAGATGCATTGTTCTTGGAATCACTATGGGTTTTTGCAAAGCACAGGTGGGTAAAGTATGGACCTCATGCTGCTGCTGCTTCTGTCACAGTTCTTTAGAAAACAGAAACACTAAATACAGCAATTAAAAAAAAAAGTCAAACAAAGGATGAATAATTAAAGTGATCAGAATTTTATAAAATTTGTTAAGCTTTGTAAGTTATATAAAAGTGACTAAATTCCTGCTTTAGTTCTGAAACTAATTATAACAATACACTACTTTCAATAATTTACTGGGCTTTTCCTAGCACATTCTTTGTTCTTGGCTGGAGTGCAACATAAGATGAGTTGTTCTTTGACCCCATCCACAATGATTTGAATGCAAAGATATAAAAGGAGTATGTTGGAAAGTATTATAGTGTGTTGTCTTAAGAGGTCCAAACTGTATTCAGTACAAGAAACAGACTCTGGGTCAAATAAGAATGAAGTAACAATTACACATCTCAGAAAACTACAAGCTAATAGATGTTGACTTCAGGAGAAAAGATATGCCATAAGTTTGCTGAGTATACACCAAAACTCCTAATATTTCTACTGATAACCTGAAAAGCAAAATTCAGAAAAACTATATATGAAATAATTTGTCCATTATTAACAACTCTATTCCAGTGGGGCAGAATCAGTTTAGACATAGATATAATTTTCCTTCCCTGCTTCTTCTCCTCTCCTTCATGTACCTCTCCTTCTTCCCTCTCCTTTCTGCCTCCTTTTGTCTGTCTTCTTTCTTCTCTCTCATGTTTTCCACTTTTTGATGGTCTTTTCCGTGCTCCTCTCATACCTCTTTCCCATGGACTCACTTCTTCTTAGAGTCATACTTCATACTAAGAATTGTCATTTCCAAATAGATGCATATGTAGATGCAAAATTTCACAAGTTTCTTTTTGGAATTTCTTAAAGATATGTTAATTTTTACATATGTGTCATCAAGTGGAGACATTTATTAAATAGATGCCAGTTAGGCTTTTTATCAAGTTTGCTGCCTCTTCTAGATTCACTTTTCTCACAAAAAAATGTAGGAAAAGACTTGATCAGGTATTTCACAGGAAAGGAAGTATGAATGGCTTATCAGCATATTAAAAAATGCTCTATGTTTCTTTGACTAAATAAATGCAAAACAAACCATTAATGAGATACCATTTTATAACGATCAGTTAGGCAAGATCATAAATTTGAGGAAAACAAAAGAATTACCCAGTGTGTGGGGAAAGTACACTTTCATATACTGTTAGTGAGAATATTAATTGGTGCAACTTCTTTGGAGCCATGTGGCAATACACAACAAATAATGCTTACATATATACATCCTTTCATCCTGTAATTCTGTTTTGAGAAATTTCACCTGCAGATATTTTAGGTATTTTCTGGAAGAAAAAACCATATTAGTACAGAAAGGTGTGTGTATAGGAATATTAATTAAAGTATTGGTTTAAATATAGAAAGATATGGGAAACAAATTAAATGTTCTTAGTTATACAAATTGTGACATAATAATACAATGAATAACATGTAGACCTTTAAAAAATAGTGTGGCTTATATGTTTCAATAAAAATTATCTCTAAGATGAATTGTTAAGTTAGAAAATAAAATAAGCCTCAGACCACTATGGATAATATCAATTTGTGTTTTTAATAATATATGCAAATATATATGTATGTATACACACACAAATATACACAAATACTTCTCTATTCATTACAAAGTGTGAAAGCAAAGCCATGCATTAGTAAAAGTTAGGGTTTTGTTTACTGTTTTTTCTTAACATGAGCATATGAAATTTTTGTATTAATTATTTTATTTAAATAGCATCTAAAAATTAAATGAAATAATATATTTTTAAATAAATTTTAACCATATCGTTAAGCAATTAATATATAAACATTTTTAAAAAGTGAAAATTGAAAATTATTTTATTTTTCAAAAGTATTTTTGACATAAAGTACTTTAGTTCAGATACAGATAAAACACGAAATTATTTTGAGATTATAGGATAATATATTTGAGAGTTATCTATTCTGTAAAGTATTACTGGATTTACAACATAATATTTATCTATCTCTTTTCTGACTACTGGTAATACTATCTGCATCCTTACAGACATTTCTCATCTTATTTCTAATGCATGTGTGCTGTTTTTTATAATCGTAGGGTTGTAGAGGTCAGAGTAGCATGTACATTATTCAGCATGGGTCTCCTTTGTCAGTATAGGTTCTCCATAATGATATTGAATGACCTCTATAAGATCAGGAAAGAGCAAGAAAGGGATCAGTGTGTAAACTTGACCTTTGGCCTAATGTCTGGTGGAGCTGACAGTCACCCATCAAAGGTGGTGCCAAATGTTTCTTATGCTCAAAAAAACTCACCTTGAAAAGATTGGCTCAACATGAGAAATGTCCAAATTAATTGATTCTTTAAATCAAAATATTGGAAACCATAGAATTTTTTTTCTGGAAGGAGTAATCATACTATTATATCATTATTCATTCATAGTTGAACACTGTTTCATTTATTAGATTAGGCAGAAGGAGGCCAGAGTAATTTAGCTTGAGGAGTATGGGCAAGGTTGAGTGAGTGACTAGGAAAAAGTGAGATTAATTCTGGTGTGTGACAGGGCCAGTCTGAATGAGTTTTCAAAACACCGGACTGAGTATGGGGAGGGGGTTCAAAGGGATCTTGCCTTTGACTCAATGAATGAAGAGTAAGTGACCAGTCATTAGAGGTGGTACTCTACTGGGAGGAGTCAAGAAAATACAGATGATCAACTTCAATTTTATAAAAGATTAGTGTTACCTTTTTTCGTTTATAAACATGTTTTCTTATAGTGGAAAGAAAATAAAGATCAGAGAAAGGTGTTCTAATATTGCCATTAGTGTCTTCCAAGGCTTTATGGAGGTTAGTGTTCTGTATTTCTCCCATTTGTGAAACAAAAATAATTTATGTCATCCACCTTGCAAAAGGGTTACATGTAACTACCTCTGCTATTATTAGAATCAGTGACTATCAAAATACAAAGCTTTATTATTCATTAAACTCACTCTTTCATTATGGTAAAATATACATAGCCTAAAAGTCACCATTGTAACCATTTTTAAGTGTTCAGTTTAGTAGCATTAGGTGCATTCACTGTTTGTATGTGTGTAACCATCCTCACCATGCATCTCCAGATCTTTTTTTCTTCCCAAACTGAAACTCTGTATTCGTTAAGCATTAACTCCACATGTCTCCTTTCTCCCGGCTCCCGGCAACCACCATTCTACTATTCATTTCTGAGTTTGATTACTCTAGATACTCTATATAAGTGGAATTACATAATCCTTTTTGTCTGGCTATTTCACATAGGATAATGTCTTCAAGGTTCATACACGTTGTAGCATGGGTCAGAATCTTATTTCTTTTCCTTTTTTTTTTTTTTTTTTTTGAGATGGAGTCTCACTCTGTCACCCAAGCTGGAGTGAAGAGGCACAATCTCAGCTCACTGCAACCTCCAACTCCCGATTTCAAGTGATTCTCCTGCCTCAGCTTCCTGAGTAGCTGGGATTATAGGAACGTGCCACCATGCCCAGCTAATTTTTGTATTTTTAGTAGAGACAGGGTTTCACCATGTTGGCCAGCTAATCTTGAACTCCTGACTTCAGATTGTTCACCCACCTCTTCCTTCCAAAGTACTGGGATTACAGATGTGAGCTACTGTGCCCAGTCAGAATTTTACTTCTTTTTAAGACCTAACAGTATTCCACTGTCTGTAAATACCACTTTTTGTTTATCCATCCATACATCAATGGGCATTTTGTCTGTTTCCACCTTTTGGCTATTGTGAATAGTGCTGCTAAGAATGTTACCATACTAAACATACTCTACTTTTAAACGATTCCTAACTCTGATTAATAAAGCATATTAAATTGTACAGATTTGGTAGGAATAAATGTAAGTTATTCTTATTCCAAAAGCTTTTAGGTAACATCACTAAGAAGCACCATATTTGGTTTGAGAGGTGTTGTATAAAATGCAAATTCAATATTTGAATAGCCCATATGATTCTGACAATTAGCACTGATGCTATTGTTACTTAACATCTGGACTCAATTATGTAAAAATTATATAAAAATATTGTATGCCAGAAAAAGACACTTATTTCTTCCTCTTAAAATTTATCAAATTTCTTTATCCTCCTTGTAGGCTACTCTTCAGCAAGCTTCTTACTCTTCCCGGAGCCTACCCCCAAATTTAAGGCATGGAGGTAATAGACATGTTTGTACAATATGATGTTTAATGTAAACTTTTTATTAAAGAATGTTTGGCTTAGAACAAAAGCTCTTCACTTCCTGATGGATAGAGGACATCTCTGAAGGTGTTTTCAGTCAAGTTCTGATATATTTCACATCTTAAGGAACAAATGGAAGCAGCCAGAGGTGAAGAGGGGGAAATTTCAAGAAAATAGGGCATGGAAATCTGAATGAGAAAGTTTTCTGTCTTTTAGTGAAGGAAGGAACAAGAAGACAAAACACGTAATTGGTTCCATTCCTTTGTGGAATAATTTGATCCTTTTGCATAGCTTCTGGAATCATTACTGCAACTTGACAAGCCTGGCAAATAAAATTCAGGTACAAAATAAAGAGAGAAGACCATGGTTTTCTCTATGATAATAGAGGAATTTGTATCAAAAAAGAATAAAAATCTGTAGTGTAGTTATTTACTGAATCTTCCTTATACTTATAATTGGAACTTTATTTCATTTAACACTGAAAACTGAATTTGTGGAGAAGGAGAATTATGTTTTTCATTTTTGAATTGGACTCTCCAGATGCCCCTCTACATGCCGTCTTTAATCAGAGCCAGATCTAGGAAAATTCTAGGCTAAATGAAATGAAACACAGAAAATGTGTTCAAATTGTCAAATGTTTTCAGTAGATCCATATGTGTCCTACTGAGCTGTACTGAGCCTTGATTCTGGAAATAAAATCTTAACTTGCCTTTTTGATTTCTGACCATTTGTATTTCATCACCTTACAGTTGATTTAACCATATTTTTAGTATTCGAGAATATGGTTCTAAGCTAGTAAAGGATCCTATACATAGGCTGAAGTATTCAGAATAAACTAGGCATGTGAAATTGAATAATGTACTAAACTGTCAAAGGCATTTATCAGTCCTATAGTTTTCTAATTAATTTGAGTTTATTTAGCATATGACTGGACTAAATATTTAATTTCTTTGTTCCTCAATAGTTTCACTTATTAAAATAAAGAGCTTGCACTAAATTATCCCTGAATTCCCTTTTAAATCTTAAATTTTATAGTTCTATTGGCATCAGTTTCTCCATCTATAAAATGGGTTTGCTCTTACCATTTTCAGGTTTCTGTGTCTTCTGCGTTTGTTACCAGTTGGAAGTGATTCTTGATGGGAGAAACATCTGTTTTACCATTGTATAAGTCAGGATATTAATAGTTTTAGGAAATACTAAGTCACATTAAGTAACCTTTCACAATAGAGAAAGACATCTAAGTCAATTATCTTTGAGTGGCTCAGTTGTTTTACTGGCAATTAAGTAGTTACACCATATTTTGGCATCACAATTCAGTTGGGATTCTTGAACCCTTTGAGCAAGATTTTGTGGACTCATTGGCCTCATCTCAACACTCTTTATAGAATTCTTCAGACTAAAACAAAATTTTGAATGTACTTTCAAATATTTTGAAGAATTAGTTTTTATATAATATTCCCGCTGTTTTCTAATCGGCAAGGGCACTTTTCACTGGGTGATAAATATGGTAGCATGCTTTTACAGAGTCAGTAAATCATGAACAATAATAATAAAAGCCCTGTCCATAACTAACTTCAGATTGCAATTTATGTAATGACATCACGTTCCTTCTTTAACTACAGCACAGAAGTCTCATTTACCTGCTAGTCTGATAAACACTAGATTTTTTTCAAGTTGAAATTTAATATAGGCACATAATATATGACATTTGTATTCAAAAGAGGTAATGAAGAGAAGATGAAGAGCTGATAGAGCAAATGATGTGGTAATATATGCTGTAATGGGTAAGACAGAGGGTGGACAGATGACAAAATCACATTTCTTTTTCAGACACAGTCCCTGAATTTTTCAGCATGTACATTTACAGGCAATGAAGACATATCAAGACTCAAGTGGTGACAAGAGAGCTTACTGCTCTAGTTTTAGTATCTTCTAGTCCATGAATATTTATTACAGCAGCACCACACAGAACACTTCTCCCTGCTTATTGCAGTCATTTGCCATACATGCTATCATAGTTAAAAGTCTATACGCTTTTCTGTTATGAGGCTTGCTGTTTTGTGGCTTAAAGTATCTCCGTGCCTTAATTAATGCCGCCTTTAATTTCCATTGAGACAAGGAGCGACATTTTACTTTCACTAAAAAAAATTTATGATGTTTAAAAATAGTTGTTCTTTTCACTAACTCAATTTAAATGTAAAGCTAATTTATCTTTTAATAGTCATCTCTTCCTAATCTGACATGCTTATTTTATACAAAGTATTTATATTAACATGCATAATACTATTCACATATAATTCTTTAATCTCTGTTGCCATTTAGCATCCAAAATCTGATTCTAGAAACCAGAGCTGACTTAGTCAAATAAGAGCCCTAAGAATGTTTAGTACAGTTGTTATAAATAAAAGCTATATAAATTTTGTTGCTATGCAAATGTATTTTGAAACTTAAACTCACAAATCCTAACTAGACTAAAAATAAATGACAGGCTCAACATTGATTCTTGCATATTAATATATGATTTGTAAATGTGGATTAATAAATTAAGTTAATCTTGTTAGTTTGCCTTTTTATATCAAAAGTAGTGATTTCTACAATTCTAATTATCAGTTGTTTCTAATTATTCATAATCATGTTGTTTGCCAAATTAGTTATTATAGAATTAACTTATTTCTATGGTGGTAATAAGATATAATCAACAATTGAGGAGATTATCCAATGTAGAAATTCCTCCTTTTTTATAGTAATTAACTATAAGTAATATGAAATAACGTGTTGATGTTACTTCAGTTTTTGAAGGTACATTTCAGAAAATGTAAAATTTGAAAACAACACTCAATCAGAGCTCTTCCTAATTTTCTTGATTCTTCTCTTTCTTCAGGGCCATGCCTGACATTAGATGAATTTTTAAAAATTGCAGTGTTGACTCTCTGTTAAATCATACCTCTAATCTTATATGATGAGCATAATTATATGCTTTCCTCCATATGTTAATTTATTAAGCAAATATTGATGTACTACTGAAAACAGTGGACTTGTGAATGTTAAAGTAATGGAGAAAATGAAAAGTTCTTTATGAGATGAGACGTCTAAGTTAGGTAGAGAGTAAGCTACCTGAGAACAAGAAACACGTATTCTCTTCTCTAGAGTCTCACCGCTTAGCACATGGTCTAGCAGTAGTTGGCAAATAATAAGTGCTCGTTCAGTAAGATAAAATTTAATAGGTAATTTTATCATATATTCTTGTTCCACATATTCATCATTGCTATTTTATGCCTCCAAATTTTTGTTCATGATTATTGCTCTCTAAAATTATTTTTTATTGCTTTATTACCCAGCTATCAGTCATATTGCAGAAGTTTGAACTGGCGCTATAATATCTAAGAAGTTTTTTTGCTCCCCACAGCTAAGCAAAGTAATCCCAAGTCTTAATACTTCATCTTAAATACATTCTATGTGATTCTTTTGAAGATCTCTGAGTATCAAAGCACAACTGTACTTTGGTGGAGATGGTTGTTTATTGTTTATTTGTTAGTTTCAGTTACTTTTAACCAATCTTACTTTGCTCTTACTTTTAAATTTTGTTTTGTATAGTTCAATGGAAATTAATAGAACAGCAAGCTCTTCCATGTAAAAATGTTTTACCTATGATTTTTAAATAGTTTCTGGTGAATAGTCAATGTGACTGGCATGTTATTATAGCTATTTAAAAAATTTGCTTATATGTACCCACATGACTATAATTATGTCCATTAAAACTTTGCATATGACTATTTTTAATGATCCATATTAGGAAGAGAACTTTGCTATTTTTCCAATTTTAGGGGACACGCAAATCATCAAATTACCCACATAGTTCCTATGAATCTCAAATAATTTGATTAGAATTGCTTCTGAATTAAAAGTACAATGACTGTCAATCTTAGCCTATAAAAAACTTATAGTCTTAAAAATATTATTAACTGAATAATAGTACTCCTAAAGAAATAGAGAGGTATGAGAAACCAGAAGAATTAACATGATATGCAGTTCACTCTCACTATATCATCCCTATATCTGTCTCCTTCAAGCAAAATAGAATCTTTATCATTTTCACAATTTATGAATAAGATATATGGAGCAATTTGCTTGGCTAACTTAAATATGTTTTAGGATGAAGAGGTTTTACAGAACACATATGTATTAATTAATCAGGTTTATTTTGATTCTTATGAAGACAAAACAAATTACGATCTATAACGTAATAGTTAAATCACAGAAAACCATTTACACTACTGGATCAGTGAATAATACATGTGTTACCTGAACGTGACCCTGTCATACAATTTTGGACACAACTAATTGTTCTAAACTTTGATTTTTTTCCCTTCATTGTATTAAAGAAAGAAATAGTTCTTTAAATTCTGAAACACAGTCATCCCTGAACCATTGCTTGTCCTGCACACTTCCAGGAAATGTACCATACATGTGCTGAAAACATTGTTTTTATTTTGAATTTTGGTAAACAATCACTGTTTCAACACATTAGAGATTCACTTTTAATTGATATGGTAGGAAACCCCCATTTTGAAGGTACTTTTATATTCTCATCTCTTAAAGCTTGCTCTAGGAACACAAGGGAAACAATACACAGAAAATAGGAGGCACTGGCAAGCCAAGCAGATTGTGGGAATGATAAATCATTTAGCAGAATTGGGGGACATCCTAAGTGTTCCACAGCTGTGGGTACTGCCAAAAAGTGAGGTATTTTCCCAGAATAATTCCAGAAAAAGTTCAAAAATTAGAATCAGACTAGGTGTGGTGACTCCTGCCTGTAATCCCAGCACTTTGGGGGGCCGAGGAGAGTGGATTACTTGAGGTCAGGAGTTCAAGACCAGCCTGGTCAACGTGGTGACACCCCATCTCTACTAGAAATACAAAAATTAGTTGGGCGTGGTGGTGAGCACCTGTGATCCCAGCTACTTAGAAGGCTGAGGTGGGAGAAGGAATCACTTAAACCTGGGAGGCAGAGATTGCAGTGACCCGAGATCACACCATTGTACTCCAGCCTGTGCAACAGAGCGAGACTCCATCTTAAACAACAAAACAAAACAACACAAAACAAAATTGAACGGCCTGGTTCCAGGGAAGGCAAGTTTGGAGGAAAGAACTGAAATCAAAAATATCATTTGAATGTCAATTTATGGAATAATAAGTAATCTAGAATTCACCCTCCTTACCCTCTCTCCAATCATGTAATCAGGCAATTAACACTCATTCACCTGTCTGGAAACATGATTTATTCTCTGGAGAAACTGAACCAGAAACAATTTAGGCATGAAGGATATGTTGCTTTATTCTACATATAAATGAGAACCAAAATTATTCAATTACATTTTGACCAATGAGAAATTGTATAGCTTCATCTTTTCCTTTTGTCTCAGGGGAAAAATGGAAAACATGCATACTTATTTATACAATGATTTCAGTAATGCAAATAAATTTCTTAATTATTTTTACTGTTTTATTTTAAGCAAACTTCAATTAAATTTTAATGCACATGCAGGAAAGGGCACAAATAAGTAAAAATTTTTATGAAGTTTCTTTTTTTTTTTAACTGTTAAGTTCATGGGTATTACATAGGTGCAGATTTATTACAAAGGTAAATATGTGTCATGAGGGTTTGTTGTGCAGATTATTTCATCACTCAGGTATAGAGCCTAGTACCCATTAGTTATTTTTCCTGATCTCCTTCCTTCTCCCACCCTCCATCTTCAAGACCTCAGTGTGTGCTGTTCCCCTCTAAGTGTCCATGTATTCTCATCATTTAGTTCCCACTTATAAGTGAGAACATGTGGTATTTGGCTTTCTGTTCTTGCATTAGTTAGCCAAGGACAATAACCTTCAGCTCCTTCCATGTCCCTGCAAAAGACATGATCTCATTCTTTTTTTATGGCTGCATAGTATTCCATAATGTATATGTATCACATTTCCTTTATCCAGTATACCAATTATGGGCATTTAGATTGATTCTATGTCTTTGCTATCATGAATAGTGCTGCAATTAACATACATGTGCATTTGTCTCTATAACAGAACAATTTCCATTCCTTCGGATATATACCCAATAATGGGATTGCTGTGTTGAATGGTATTTCTGTCTTTAGGTCTTTGAGGAATTGCCATACTATATTTACATTCCCACTAACAGTGTATAAATGCTCCTTTTTCTCCACAACCTTGCCAGCATCTGTTATTTTTTGACTTTTTAACAATAGCCATTCTGACTGGTGTGAGATGGTATATCATTGTGGTTTTGATTTGTATTTATCTAATAATCAGCAGTGTTAGGCTTTTTCTCATATACTTGTTGGCTGCATGTATGTCTCCTTTTGAGAAATGTCTGTTCGTGTACTTTGCCCACTTTTTAATGAGATTGTTTGCTTTTTTTGTGTAAATTTGTTTAAGTTCCTTGTCGATGCCAGATATTAGACCTTTGTCAGATGCATAGTTTGCAAAAATTTTCTCCCATTCTGTAGGTTATCTGTTTACTCTGTTGATAGTTTCTTTTACTGTAAATAAGCTCTTTAATTTAACTAGATCCCCATTTGTCAATTTTTGCTTCTGTTGCAATTGCTTTTGAACATTTTCATCATAAAATCTCTTCCAGTTTCTATGTCCAGAATGGTATTACCTAGATTGTCTTCCAGGGTTTTTTTATAGCTTTGGGTTTTACATTTAAGTCTTTCATCCATCTTGAGTTGATTTTTGTATATGATGTAAGGAAGGGGTCCAGTTTCAGTCTTTTGCATATGGCTAGCCAGTTATCCCAGCACCATTTATCGAATAGGGAATTCTTTCCCCACTGCTTGCTTTTGTCCATTTTGTTGAAGATCAGATGTTCCTAAATGTGAGCCTTATTTCTGAGCTTGCTATTCTGTTGCATTGGTCTATGCATCTATTTTTGTACCAGTACCATGCTGTTTTGGTTAGTGTAGCCCTGAAGTACAGTTTGAAATCACATAGCAAGATGCCTCTAGGTTTGTTCTTTTTGCTTAGGATTGCTTTGGCTATTTGGGCTATTTTTTGGTTTCATACACTTTTTAAAATAGTTTTTTCTAGTTATGTGAAGAATGTCATTGATAGTTTGATAGGCATAGCATTGAACCTGTAAATTACTTTGGGAGTATGGCCATTTTAATGATATTTTTTCTTCCTATCCATGAGCATGGAATATTTTTCCATTTGTTTGTGTCATCTCTGATTTCTTTGAGCAATGTTTCATAGTTTTCATTATAGTTCTCATTTCATAGTTCTCTCACTTCTCTGGTTAGCTGAATTCCTAGGTATTTTATTCTTTTTGTGGCAACTGTGAATGGGATTGTGTTCCTAATTTGGCTCTCAGCTTGACTATTGTTGATGTGTAGAAATGCTAGCAATTTTTGTCCATTGATTTCGTATCCTGAGATGTTGCTGAAGTTAGTTCACTTCAGGAGCTTTTGGGCCTAGACAATGGAGTTTAATAGTTATAAGATCATGTCATCTGCAAACAGGGATAGTTTGACTTCCTCTCTTCCTATTTAGATGCTATATATTTCTTTCTTTGGTCTGATTGCTCTGGCCAGGATTTTCAATAATATGTATGTTGAATAAGAGTGGTGACAGAGGGCATCCTTGTCTTCTTCTGGTTTTTAAGGGGAATACCTCCAGATCTTGCCCACTCTGTGCAATGTTGGCTGTGAGTTTGTCACATAGGTGGTTCTTATTATTTTGAAGCGTGTTTCTTCAGTGGTTAGTTTATTGACAGTTTTTAACACAAGAGGTGTTGAATTTTATAGAAAGTGTTTTCTGCATCTATTGAGATAATCATGTGGTTATTTTTTTCTTTTGTTCTGTTTATGTGATGAATCACATTTATTGATTTGTATATGTTAGACTGAACTTGCATCCCTACTTGATTGTGGTGGATAAGCTTTTTGATGTGCTGCTGGATTCAGTTTGCCAGTATTTTGTTGAGGATTTTTGTATTGATGTTCATCAAGGATATTGGCCTGAAGTTTTCTTTTTTGATGTGTCTCTGCCAGGTTTTGGTATCAGGATGATGCTGACCTGAGAATGAGTCAGGAAATAATCCCTCCTTTTTAATTTTTTGGAATAGTTTCAGTAGGAATGGTACCCACTTTTCTTTGTACATCTGGTGGAATTTGGTTGTGAATTTATCTGGTCATGGGCTTTTTTTGGTTGGTAGGCTATTTATTAGTGATTCAATTTTGGAGTTCCTTATTGGTCTCTTCAGGGATACCCTTTCTTCCTGGTTCAGTCGTGAGAGTGTGTATGTGTCCAGGAATTTATCCATTTCTAGAGGTGTTTGTAATATTCCCTGATGGGCATTTGTATTTCTGTGGGGTCAGTGGTAATATCCTTTTTGTCATTTGTAATTGTGTTTATTTAGATCTTCTCTAAAGAGAAGCTTTGCGCTCTGCTTGTTGGGGAGAAGGAGGTTGAAATTTCAATGGGAGGAGAGACTGTTCTGCTCTCCATATGATGACTGTGGCATGCTGTAAGCTTGGGTGTAGCCCTCAGGTTCTTTATTTCTTCCCCCAACTGAGGGTAACAGGAATAGAACCACTGCTGTGACAGTGGCAGTGGGGTTGTCAGATATCTCTGGGAGCCTCCCCAGGGAGATTCCAGGCCACTGCCACTGGGTATGCTCAGCCATGGGTGGGGGTGACTATTCTGTGGTCATGAGCTGGGGGCCCTGCCTGATGAGGAGTATGGGATGGGGATTCCAAGGGAAGAGGGGCTGGACTCCTCCACATGTGGCTGCAGTATGCTGGAGGTGCCAGCATCCTGACTAGGCCCTTTGTTCCTTCCCCGGCCTGAGGGCTGGTAGGGTGGTACCACTGTGACTGCAGTAGCAGAGGGGTTATGGGCTGACTCTGGGATTCCTCTTGAGATAAATGCTGAGCTGCCTCTGATTGAAGTGATCAGGCGGAGGCAGGATGATTGTGTTGGAGTTCCAGGTCAGACTGCCTGCCTAGTAAGGAGAATTGAGGATCCAGACCACTTCCCTGGTTGGTGGAGGCTCCCTGGCTCTGTGTTGGTTCTGAGTGGGTGGTTGTCCTACCTTGCTTTTCTCCATTCTCCCTGGGTCAAGTTGTTTCTTTATGAATCCCGATATGTGCACCTTGATGTTTAAGTTGAAGGTGCTGTATTCACCCCCATCTATTAAAAATATTTTAGTGGAATTGTTTATAGCAAATATTCAAAACAAAATTTAAGGGCCACTTTATATAACATGAAATTATTTGTTTGAAGTGGACACTGTCTGAAGTGTAGAGACTGTAAATTATATATATATATATATATCTCACAGTTTCTTTTCTTTATGATGGACACTTAGGTTGATTTTATATCTTGGCTCTTGTGAGTAGTGCTGCAATAAACATGAGAATGCAGATATCTCTTCAACATACTGTGTTCATTTTCTTTGGATATGTCCCTAGTAGTAGGATTGCTGGATCTTATGGTAGCTCTATTTTTCTTATTTTTTGAGGAACCTCCAGGTTGTTTTCCATAATGGCTTTACTAATTTGCATTCTCATTAACAGTGTACAAGAGTTCACTTTTTAAATATCCTCACCAACACTTGTTATCTTTTTTGTTTTATCACAGCCATTCTAAAAAGTGTGAGGTGATATTTCATCGTGGTTTTAATTTACATTTCCATGATGATTAGTGATGTTGACCTTTTTTTCATGTTCCTATTAGCCATTTAAATGTCTTCTTTTGAGAAATGTCCGCTCGAGTCTTCAGTCTATTTTATAATTGGGTTATTTGTTTTCTTGCTATTGAGTTGTTTGAGTTTATTAAATATTTTAGATTATAATCCCTTCTCAGATATATGGTTTGCAATCATTTTCTCTCGTTTTGTAGGTTATCTCTTCACTCTGTTGTTTGCTGTGCAGAAACTTCTTAGTTTGTAATCCTGCATGTCTATTTTTGCTTTAATTGCCTGTGATTTCAGAGTCATTTCCAAAAAACCATTGCCCAAACCAATGTCATGGAGTTTTCTCTTATGTTTTCTCCTAGTAGATTTAGTTTCAAGTCTTACATTTAAGTCTTTATTTCATTTTGGTTTTTGCATATAGTATGAGATAAAGGTCTAATTTTATCCTGCATGTGGATATACAGTTTTTTCAGCATGATTTTCTGAAAAGAGTATTCTTCCCTCATGTGTTCTTGGCATTTTTGTCAAAAATTAATTGACCATAAATGCATGGATTTATTTCCTTGCTGTCTATGTTTCAGTGGTCTATGTGTCTGCTTTTATGCTAGTACTATGCTGTTTTGATTATCATAGCTTTGTAATATATTTTGAAAGAAACTATTGTGATGCCTCCAGGTTTGTTAACTACAATAAAATAAAATAAAATACTTGGAAATAAATTTATCCAAGGAGGTGAAAGAGCTATACACCAAAAACTAGGACACTTATGAAAGAAATGGAAGAAGACATAAATAAATGGAAAGGTAGATCATGTTCATGGATTGGAAGACAATGTCAAAATGTCCATACTGCCCAAGCACTCTGCAGATTCAGTGAATCCCTATCAAAATTTCAATAACATTTTTTTTCACAAATATAGAAAAAAATACTAAATTTTATATGTAATCACAAAAGATGCTGAATATCAAAAGCAATCTTGAGCATAAAAGTGGTCTTCAACTTATAAACAAAATGCATTCCAAAAGATAATTTATAATTTTTCTCTTTTTTGGACAATGTTTTGTGTTTTAGGTTTGCACATGGTTGTACAGTCTAGGTCGTTCATCACTGAGTACTCACTCCACAAATATGTTTTTGAGAGCATTCTATATAGTGCTATCTCTGCTGAGAAAATGGTAGTAAAGGCTCTGGAAAGATGAAAAGGAATATATCACAGGGGAAAGCAGACATGAGATTACTGTTAGATGAACACCCCTGACCACTCTCTGGCTGAGCCCTCCACTTTTACACTGGTGCCTGTCTTCTCTTGTCTTCTCAAAACAGCACTTTAGTAGCTCTCCCTTTTTACTTCACCATAATGACTGCTTTTCTATTGGGTCATATCCATTGGCATATAAACATATTTTTTGTACTTCCTGTCTTAAAAGAAATACCTTCTCTTAACCCAATTCTTCCAAGAGCTCATATTATATTTTTCTGTTCCACCTCACAGCAGAATTTCTTAAAAATACTCACCATACTCTTTAATTTAACTCCTCATCTCATATTTTAAAACTCAGCTCAGGCATCATCCTAACCCAGAAATCCTCTAGGATGCTCTGAGTCTAACATAGACCACCTTCCTTTGTCTTATGCTAACTCCTGGACTCTATGCATCATGGCTGTCACCACTTTCCATTGTGATGGCCTGCACACTGGCTGCTTCTGTCATTCAGCTATAAAGAGCTCCTGAACAGACACAATATCTCAAAATACTGAGTCCTGGGTGCCTAACGTAATGTCTGGAAAACTATAAATGAATGATAAATGTTGATGAATGAATTGAATCTTAAAAGATGAGCAAGAGTACAGTGGAAGCCAAGAGAAGAGTGTTCCAGGTAAAAGGAACAGAGTGTGCAAGAACACGGAGTCTAGAAAGAATGTAACAGGTACATTCAGCCATAGTTGTTTAGTATAGTAGCAGCACAGGGTGTGTGTGTGTGTGAGGATAAAGGGAGCTATAGTAAAATTTAGTCCTGAGTTGTTAAGAATCTTCTATCATATATCAGAGGAATTAGACTGTATCTTACCCAAAGTAAGAATTTATAAAGGAAATATAAGCTGGGCAAACTAACACAGGAACAGAAAACCTAACATCACACATGTTCTCACTTATAAGTGGGAGCTGAACAATGAGAGCACATGAACGCAGGGAGGGCTACAACACACACTGGGGCCTGAAGCCAGGGGCGGAGAGGGGTGCAGGGGGAGGGAGAGCATCAGGATAAATAGCTAATGCATGCTGGGCTTAGTACCTAGGTGATGGGTTGATACGTGCAGCAAACCACCATGACACACATTTACCTACGTAACAAATCTACACATCCTGCACATATATCCCGGAACATAAAATAAAGAAATATAAGCTGCATAACAACTGGTCAAATTTTCATTATAGTAATGCTTACTAATATTTGCTGTTCTACCCTCTGTCATTAACACATACTTTTAAAAATTTTACTTACCCAGGTTTTATAACTAATAAATAGTAGAATACATGTTCAAAACCCAATCTCTCTGAGTATAGAAGACATACTCTAAACTCAGTATTGAATCCTGAAGGTCAGTTTGGCAACAACCTGGAAGGTTAGAGAAAAGCCCCAGTTATGAGGCAATTACAACAGGCTGGATGACAAATAATGACAGTGTAAACTTAAGCCAAACTCTTTCAGAGCAAGAGCCATTTCTTTTTTCACCGTGCTCTGGCATGATGGGCTTGACACATTTCGGTGTTTAATAAATATTTTTTGAACGAATTGAAATATGACTTGGAGGAGGAAAAAAGTAACCAATTTAATAAGAAGTGTTGGCATTTAGGAGGTAAGTGGTCAGGATTAGTGAGAGGAGGAAGTTAAAGAAGACTGGTTGCTAGTAGAGGCGAGAAAGTGTATTGTGATGCCATTAACTGAGACATGAAACATGAGAGAAGAGCAGGTTTGGTCAGTGAGGTGGGTGAGGTGGTGGTGAGGAGGATGGTTCCGTTTTCTGTTTTAAATACTGGTGTAATGCTTGGATGGAGATGTTTGGTGGATAACCAGAAATATAGATCTGGAGTTCAAAAGAAGAGTTCAATCTGAAGGTAGCCATCAGTATGTGGGTAGGAATCAATATAGACACGAAAAGAACCAAATTTGTGGATATAACTTCATGGGCAAAATGTGAAATATGAAGAGACTTCTAAGAATTAAATCTGAACCACACTAATATTTCAGTGATGGCCAGAGAGTGCTGAACCTGTAAATGGCATTGGGAAAAATAACAAATTTCAGAAAAAAAGAGTGCCATCAAAGACAATGAGGGAGGGCCAAGAAGGAGGGAGTGGTTCACTGTCAGATTCTGCAGGAGTCCTTATTTAAAAGTATCAGTTGGAAAAGGAAACAGAAACCACTGCAGGTGTTTTAAGCAAGAAGGATTGAATTCACAGATTGAACTGCTTATAAAATTGTTAGAAGGACTGAAGTGGTAGAGTCTAAACTGGGCTTCCCGATTAATGCAGAAGTGCCCCCATCTCTTCACATTAGGACCCAAGCTGATGGCAACTCCACCACCTGGAATGTCTCTGGTTTGCCAGACACTGCAAGGGGAGGGGAATAAAAAGGAAGCTTCTGTTTCCTAAAACTTCTGTCCAGATGGCAACACCCAACTGCAGGAAGCAGGGGCATGCTGTCCTACCATGCACCCAGGAGGGGAAGTGTAGTCACAGCGAGCATATCACAGGCAAGTTAACCTCCTGTACCTCACTTTCTTCATTTGTAATTCTTCTCTGGCACTTATCTCTAGGCTTGTTAGAGAGTTAAACTAATGTATACAAGATGCTACAAATGGTAATATTGATCTATAGTAAACCCTAAATTATTTTTAAGCATTATTGTGTTTTTCTACCCCTTTTTCTTAACTCTCTTCTCCTCCGTTGCCTCTCTTTCAGTCCTGGACTTGCTGTGTCCATCCTGCGTTTTATTCTGGTCGGCCAATGAATTCACTCTCCCAAGGAGAATAGCCCCATTCTCCACCCACCACCCACAAATCTATTGCTAGGAAAAAGAACATAAAATGTATCTTCTCCTTTATCAAAATAAATTAGCTATGTCTCTTAAAAGATGACAACTCAGGAAGGTTATTAAATTATATCTAGTAAACTGCCCTCTATCCCCTACCTCTACTAATGTATCACAATGGCCAGTCTGCAACAGGCACTAAAAAATAATTTGGAGCAGACTGATTCTATAGCTGCTATCAGCTGCTCCAGGGATTTTCACTTCTAATCAACCTCGAAGTGCTTGGAACTGCCTATTCTCCCTTCCAGCAGCTCAGGCAGGGAAGAGTGGGTGCAGACAATCTTTCTTCTCCCTGTCAACTCCATTTCACTCTAAACCAGTGGATTGTATGCCTTCATGAACCTATTTCTGTCCTATCCACAAGAGCAACAGAATCCATCACAGCTGCAGCCTAGAAGGGGAAGTGTCCTGAGTACAAACAGCTGCCTTCCCTGCTAGCACCAGGAGAAAAGCAGAGGAATTTATAGAGCCACACTTGGTCAGGGAAGAGATTTAGTCATTCCCTTGAGCCCAAGAGACCTTTTTTGCCTCCCTCTTCTCACTCCACACCCCCCTTTCTCTGATTCTTCAGCTCTACAGCAGTCTGAGGCATGATGGGTGGTGCCCCTTCTGCCCTAAGGGTTTCCTTTTCCCCCAGACTCTAGGGATCAAAGATATCCTTTTGGGAATTCTTGACAATGACAAAAAACATCCGGCAACTGAACGTCCCTTTCTGGTTCTGACCTTTCATTCCTGAAGAAGGAAGAGTGGCATTATTTTTCTCCATAACTGTCATCTCCGTTGGGAATACATTGTCTGGAATGTCTGAACCCTCTTACTGCTTTCCTGTAGGGAGCCTTGGAATGAAGCAAGCCACTGGCAGTAAGACTGTCAATGTGCCAAACCTGCTCACCTTTCCAGTACCCCCTACTCCCAAGCCTGAAATCTCTACCAGGTTATGTCATGCATGAGATCTGATTCCTGCATGCTCTGTAATGGCATCAATGTCCCGAAGTCCTTGGTTGACTAACCAATGAATTAAGCATCTAGTATACTCAAATATGTCCTAGATGCTGATAACATGGAACAGACTTGATACTTGGGTTATTTTCTATTGCTCTTAAGAAGCACATTTTAATAATTTTTATTATAAAATAATTCAAATACTCAAAAAGTACAGCAATTAGTATAACACTAAAGAGATATAAACATCAACATTTGCCAAGTTTTTGAAGACTTTACATTAGTAAAAAAGAAAATGTTATCAATAGAATAGAGGACCTCTCTGCTAACCTGTAAATTTCCCTGTCTCCCTCTTTCCTTTCTTCCTTCTTTCTTCCCTCCATTTTTTCCCCAAAGGTAACTACTAGCCTAGTTACCTAGTGGCCATGTATTAATAAAAAGTAACATTTTTGTTTTCTTAAAAATATACCAAAATGGTATCATACATGATATGTCCTCTGGATGTTACATTTTCCATTCAAAATAATGTTTTTGACATTTGTTCAAGTCAATACATGTAGAACCAATTCAATATATTCTATCAGTTGAATGTTATTTTGTTATATGAGTTTACCACAATTTATCTTTTTTGATTTTGATGATTATATGTACTCATTTCAAGGTTTTTACTGTTAAATATAGTTCTGCAGTGAAATTTATGTATGTTTCCTTGCTTATGTGTGTGAGAATTTCTCTAGGGCAATGTTTTGCAACTTTATTTTGACAAAGATTCACAGGTAGACAACTTTTATATCATCATCACAAGTCCAGGTGCAAACACATATAAACACATACATAGTCATTTAACTGAAACAAACCCAAGATATAGTCTCATATTATTCTATTCCATTCCTTTTCTTTTCTGTATTCTATTTCCTGTTATATTCTACTCTCTTTTACTCCTTTTTAAATTACCGAGTTGATTCCATAACCAAACAATGAGTCAGGATCTAGGGTTTGAAAAACACTAACTTAATGTATATGTCCAGGAGCAGAATTGCTGAGTCTAAGAGTATGAGCATTTCAACTTCATTATATATCAGCAAGTTGCTCTCTTTATAGTAAGATGTACCCATTTTAGAGATGTTAAAATATAGAATATATGCATTTTATAATCTAGGTTGTGCAATATTCTAGATACAAATTTTTCATTCATTATATTAATTTTCAGTTTTTAAATTTGTCATTTAACTTTCTTTATGTATATTTTATCATGCAAAGGTTTTGAATTTTGGAATAGTCAAATGTGTCAAAATGTTTCATGTAGCTAATTTAGCCTTTAAGATATTTCTACCTGATGTCATAAAGATAGTCTTCTACATCTCTTTCTGAAAATTCTTCAGCTTTGACTTTTGGCCCCAGATTTTTAATCTCTCTGGGGTTGGTATTTTGTTACGGTGTGAGATAGGTATTAATGGATATCCTCAAGTATCAGGTTTTTTGTTTGTTTTTTTTTTTTGAGTGATCCATTCTTTCCACATTTCGTTTGTTTGTTTAAAATTTTTTAATTTCCATAAGTTATTGGGGAACCAGTGGTGTTTGTTAGATGAGTAAGTTCTTTAGTGGTGATTTGTGAAATTTTGGTACACCCATGACATAAGCAGTATACACTGCACCCAATTTGTAGTCTTTTATTCCTCACCCACTTCCCACCCTTTCCTCCCAAGTCCCCAAAGTCCATTGTGTCATTCTTATGCCCTTGCATCCTCATAGCTTATCTCCCACTTATGAGGGAGAACATATGATGTTTGGTTTTCCATTCCTGAGTTACTTTGCTTAGAATAATAGTCTCCAGTCTCATCCAGGTTGCTGCAAATGCCATTAATTCATTCCTTTTTGACTGGTTGAGTAGTATTCCATCATATATAGATATATTCCATATATATGTATTCCATGGAATACATATATATGCATATATATGTATGTGTGTGTATATATATATATATACATATCACATACACACATACACGTGTGTGTGTGTGTATATATATATATATCTCACATATATATCACAGTTTCTTTATCCACTCATTGATTGATGGACATTTGGGTTGGTTTCACATTTTTGCAATTATGAATAATGCTGCTATAAACATACTTGTGCAAGTATCTTTTTCCTAAAATGACTTCTTTTTCTCTTGGTAGATACCCAGTAGTGAGATTGTTGGATCAAATGGTAGCTCTACTCTTAGTTCTTTAAGGAATCTCCACACTGTTTTCCATAGTGGTTGCACTAGTTTACATTCCCACCAGCAGTGTAGAAGTGTTCCCTATTCACCACACACATGCCAACATCTACTATTTTTTGATTTTTTTATTATGGCCATTCTTACAAGAGTGAGGTGATATCATATTGTGGTTTTGATTCGCATTTCCCTGATCATGAATGAAGTTGAGCATTTTTTCATATGTTTGTTGGCCATTTGTATATCTTCTTTTGAGCATTGTCTATTCATGTCCTTGGCCCACTTTTTGATGGGATTGTTTGTTTTTTCTTGCTAATATGTTAGTTCATTGTTGATTCTGGATATTAGTCCTTTGTAATATGTATAGATTGTGAAAATTTTCTCCCACTCTATGGGTTGTCTGTTTACTCTGCTGACTATTCCTTTTGCTGTGCAAAATCTCTTTAGTTTAATTAAGTCCCAGCTGCTTATCTTTGTTTTTATTGCATTTGGTTTTGGGTCCTTGGTCGTGAAATCCTTGCCTAAGTCAATGTCTATAAGGGTTTTTCCAATGTTATCTTCTAGAATTTTTATAGTTTCAGGTCTTAGATTTAAGTCCTTAATCCATCTTTAGTTGATTTTTGTATAGAGTGAGAGATGAGAATCCAGTTTCATTCTCCTACATGTGACTTGCCAATTATCCCAGCACCATTTGTTGAATAGGGTGTGCTTTCCTCACTTTATGTTTTCGTTTGCTTTTTTGGAAATTGGTTTGCTGTTTAAGTATTTGGGTTTACTTCTGGGTTCTCTATTCTGTTCCATTGGTCTATGTGCCTACTTTTCTACCAGTACCATGCTGTTCTGGTGACTATGGCCTTATAGTACAGTTTGAAATCCGGTAATATGATGACTCTAGAGTTGTTCGTTGTGTTTAGTCTTGCGTTGGCGATGTGGGCTCTTTTGGGTTCTATATGTATTTTAGGATTGTTTGTACCAATTCTGTGATGAATTATCATGGTATTTTCATGGGAATTGCATTGAATTTATAGATTGCTTTTGGCAGTATGGTCATTTTCACAATATTGATTCTGCTCATCCATGAGCATGGGATGTGTTTCCATTTGTTTGTGTTGCCTATGATTTCTTTCAGTAGTGTTTTGTGGTTTTCCTTGTAGAGGGCTTTCATCTCTTTGGTTAGGTATATTCCCAAGTTTTGTTTTTTGGATGGTGGTGTTGTTGTTTGTTTTGTTTTTGCAGCTATTGTAAAACAAGTTGAGTTCTTGATTTAATTCTCAGCTTGGTGGCTGTTGGTATATAGAAGAGCTACTGATTTGTGTACATTAATTTTGTATCAAGAAACTTTGCTGAATTGTTTTATCAGTTCCAGGAGCTTTCTGGAGGAGTCTTTAGGGTTTTCTAGGTAAACAATCATATCATCAGCAAACAGTTTAACTTCCTCTTTGCCAATTTGGATGCCCTTTATTTCTTTCTCTTGTCTGATTCCTCTGACTAGAATTTCCAGTAATATGTTGAAGACTAGTGGTGAGAGTGGGCATCCTTGTCTTTTTCCAGTTCTCGGAGGGAATGCTTTCAACTTTTCCCCATTCAGTATTATGTTGGCTGTGGTTTTGTCGTAAATGGCTTTTATTATATTGAGATATGTCCCTTGTATGCCAATTTTGCTGAGAGTTTTAATCATAAAGGGATGCTGGATTTTGTTAAATGCTTTCTCTGCCGCTATTGAGGTGATCATGTGATTTTTGTTTTTAATTCTGTTTATATGGCATATCACATTTATTGAGTTGCACATGTTAAACCATCCCTGCATCCCTGGCATAAAACCCATTTCATCATGGTGGATTCTCTTTTTGATATGTTGTTGAATTTGGTTAGCTAATATTTTGTTAAGAATTTTAGCATCTATGTTCATCAGGGATATTGTTCTGTAGTTTTCTTTTTTGGTTATGTCCTTTCCGGTTTTGGTATTAGGGTGATACTGGCTTCACAGAATGCTTTAGGGAGGGTTCCCTTTTTCTCTATCTTGTGGAATAGTGTCAATATGATTGGTACCAATTCTTTGAATGTCTGGTAGAATTCTGCTGTGAATTCATCTGTCTGGACTTTTTTTTTTGTTAATAATTTTTAAATTATTATTTCATTCTTGCTGCTTGTTGTTGGTCTGTTCAGGGTATCTAATTTTTCCTGATTTAAGCTGGAGAGTTGTATCTTTCCAAAAATTTATCCAGCTCCTCTAGGTTTTCTGGTTTATGCACATAAAGGTTTTCATAGTAGCCTTGAATGATCTCTTGTATTTCTGTAGTGTCAGTTGTAGTATCTCCTGTTTCATTTCTAATTGAGCATATTTGAATTTTCTCTCTTCTTGGTTAATCTTGCTAATGGTTTGTCAATTTTATTTATATTTTCAAAGAACCAGCCTTTTGTTTCATTTACCTTTTGTATTTTGTTGTTTGTTTGTTTAAATTTCATTTAGTTCTGCTCTGATCTTGGTTATTTCCTTTCTTCTACTTGGTTTGAGTTTGGTTTGTCCTTGTTTCTCTACTTCCTTGAAGTGTGACCTTACATTGTCTGTTTGTGCTGTTTCTGACTCTCTAATGTAGGTGTTTAGGGCTATGAACTTTCCTCTTAGCACTGCCTTTGCTGTATCCCAGAGGTTTTGATAGGTTGTGTTACTATTGTCATTCAGTTTGAAGAATTTTTAAATTTCCATCTTGATCTCCTGTTTGACTCAGTGATCATTCAAGAGCAGGTTATTCAATTTCCATGTATTTGCATGGTTTTGAAGGTTCCTTTTGGAGTTGATTTCCAGTTTTATTCCACTGTGGTCTGAGAGAGTACTTGATAGAACTTAAATTTTTTAAAATTCATCAAAGGTCATTTTGTGACCCATGATATGGCCTATCATGGAGAAAGTTTCATGCACTGTTGAATAGAATGTATATTCTGCAGTTGTTGGGTAGAATGCTCTATATATCTCTGTTAAGTCCATTTGTTCTAGAGTATAGTTTAAATTCATTTTTTTGTTGTTGATGACTTTCTGTCCTGATGACCTGTCTAGTGCTTTCAGTGGAGTATTGAAGTCCTCCACTATTATTATGTTGCTATCTCATTTTTAGGACTATTAGTAATCATTTTATAAAGTTGAGAGCTCCAGTGTTAGGTACATATATGTTTAGGATTGTGATATTTTCCTGTTGGACAAGGCCTTTTATCATTATATAGTGTCCCTCTTTGTCTTTTTAAACTGCTATTTCTTTAAAGTTTGTTTTGTCTAATATAAGAAAAGCTACTCCTGCTTACTTTTGGTGTCCCTTGGCATGAAATGTCTTTTTACCCCTTTACCTTAAGTTTATGTGAGTCCTTATGTTTTAATCGAGTCTCTTGAAGGCAGCAGATGGTTGGTGAATTTTTATCCATTCTGCAATTCCGTATCTTTTAAGTAGAGCATTTAGGCCGTTTACATTCAACGTTAGTATTGAGATGTGAGGTACCATTCCATTCATCGTGCTATTTGTTGCCTGTATACGTTGGCTTTTTTTTTTTTAATGTATTTTTGTTTTATAAGTCCTGTGAAATTTTATGCTTTAAAGGGGTTCTGTTTCAATAAGTTTTCAAGATTTGTTTCAAAATTTAGAGCCCCCTTTAGCAGTTCTTGTAGTGGTGGCTTGGTAGTGGCAAATTCTCACAGCATTTGTTTGTCTGAAAAAGACTGTACTTTTTCCTTCATAGATGAAGCTTAGTTTCACTGTATACCAAATCCTTGGTTGCTAATTGTTTTCTTTGAGGAGGATGAAGATAGGGCCCAATCTCTTCTAGTTTGTAGGGTTTCTGCTGAAAAATCTGCTGTTAATCCTATAGGTTTTTCTTTATAGGTTACCTAGTGCTTTTGCCTCACAGCACTTAAGATTGTTTCTTTCATCTTAACTTTAGATAACCTGATGACAATGCACCTAGGTGATGATCTTTTTTTTGCATTGAATTTCCCAGGTGTTCTTTGAGCTTCTTGTATTTGAATGTCTAGATCTCTAGCAAGGCCAGGGAAGTTTTCCTCAATTATTCCTCCAAATGTTTTCCAAATTTTTAGATGTCTCTTCTTCCTCAGGAACACCAATTATTCTTGGGTTTGGTCATGTAACATAATCCCAGACTTCTTGGAGGCTTTGTTTATATTTTCTTATTTTTTTCCTTTGTCTTTGTTGGATTGAGTTAATTCAAAGATCTTGTATTTGAGCTCTGAAGTTTTTTCTTCTGCTTGTTCAATTCTATTGCTGAGACTTTCTGGAGCATTTTGCATTTCTATAAATGTGTCTATTGTTTCCTGAAGTTTTGATTGTTTTTAATTTATGCCATCTATTTCATTGAATATTTCTCCCTTCATATATTGTATCTTTTTTGATTTCCTTAAATTGGGTTTCACCTTTCTCTGATGCCTCCCTGATTAGCTTAATAACTAGACTCCTGAATTCTTTTATAGGTAAATTTAGCTAAATTAGAGATTTCTTCTTGGTTTGGATCCATTGCTGGTGAGCTGGTGTGATTTTGGGGGGTTGTTAAAGAATCTTGTTTTGTCATATTACCAGAGTTGGTTTTCTGGTTCCTTCTCATTTGGGTAGGCTCTGTCAAAGGGATGAAGGCTGTTGATCAGATTCTTTTGTCCCACGGGGTATTCCTTTGATGTAGTACTCTCCCCCTTTTCCTATGGATGTGGATTCTGGAGAGCTGAGCTGTGGCAATTGTTATCTCTTCTGGATCTAGCCACCTAGCAAGTTTAACAGGCTCTGGGGTGGTACTGAGGATTGTCTGCATGGAGTCCTGTGATGTAAATCATCTATTCTGCAACCATGGATACCAGCACCTGCTCTGGTAAAAGTGGCAGGGAGATGAAATGGACTCTCTGAGGGTCCTTGGCATTGGTGGTTGAATGCACTATTTTTGTGCTGGTTGGCCTCCTGCTGGGAGGTGGCACTTTCCAGGCAGTATCAGCTATGGTAGCATGGGGAGGAACAGGTGGTAGGTGAGGCCCTAGAACTCACAAGAGTATATGCCCTTTGTCTTCAGTTACCAGGGTAGTAGGGAAGGACCACTGGGTGGAGGCAGGGCTAGGCAAGTGTGAGCTGACTGTCCTTGGATGGGTCTTGCTGTGGCTGCTGTGGGGTATGGGGGTGAGGTTCCCAGGTCAATAGTTATGTTCCTAGGAGGATTTGGCTGCCTCTACTGTGTAATGCAGGTTGTCAGGGAAGTGGGGGAAAGCCAGCAGTTATAAACCTCACCCAGCTCCCACACAATCTAAAAGGCCGGTCTCATTCCCACTGTGCCCCAACCAACAGCACTGAGACTGTTCCCAAGCAGTGGGTGAGCAAGACTGAGAATATGCCATAGGCTACCTGCCTCCCAGCTGCAAAAGCAAGTAGGGCTTTCATTCTTCCCCAACTTGTGGAGTTTGCACGCCAGATTCACATCTTCCCCTGAATTCTGGCCTGGAGACTTTTCAATTGGTTCAAATTGTTACAAAGTTCAGCTGCAGGTTTCCTTCTCCCTCTCGCCTTTTCCTAGTGCCTCTGGCCACTGTCCCCAAGGATTTCTATGAGGCAAGGCAGAAATGTGTTGCTAAGGGACCCAGAGAGGCAACAAGGCTTTTCCTGCTGCTTTTTCTACACCATATTTCTCTAGGCTCTTTAAATTGACTGAGCTCAGGTAAGGTCAGAATCTTCTCCCATGATATAGACCTGCAGGTTCCCCAGTGGGGGTTTGTGTTCAGGGGCAAACCATTTCTCTTTCTCACTTCTATGAGTTTGGGCACTCATAGTATTTGGGGTATCTTCCAGGTCCTACAGGAGCAAGCCACTTCCTTCAGAGGATCTGTGGGTCTGTCATCTTTCCTAATGTACTCCTACATTCATTCTGGAGCAAAAGTTTACGATGCAAGCCTCCGCTTGCTGCTTGTTATGTGAGTCAGAGCTGCAATGTAGTCCTGCCTGCCGTCCACCAGGATCTCCATTCACATTAGAGTTTTAATACCATTTTGTGTTATATTAAGTATTCAAAATATATGAGTTTGTTTCTTGGAATTTCTTTTGTTTTTTCAGTTGTGGTGCTTATCCCTGCATAAGCATCACAGTATTTACTACAGCTGATTTTAAAAATCTCCTATGGAATTGCTTAGGCTTATCTTGATGATTTATTATTCTCAAGTTTTTTTAGAATCAGCTTGTCTAATTCCATGAAAAAGTATGCTGATAATTTGATTGGAATTACATTGAATTTATAGATCAACTTAAAGAGAATTGTCCTATTTTCACTATTTATTCTTTGAATCCATGGATGTAGTGTATCTCCTTATTTATTCTATCTCCATTACAAATCTTAGTAATACAGCTTATACATATTGACATACTGAAAGCCATGGTATGAAGCACTGAGAAAAATACAACTTTATTTCTGTGTTAGTCTTAACAAAATGCATAACATCAATCCACTCATAAGAAAACATCAGGGGAGAGATCCAAGATGGCCGATTAACAGCAGCTCAGGATTGTAGCTCCCAGTGAACGCGCAGAGAGCAAGTGGACACTTCACTTTCAGACGAATTTTTGTCGCCCACAGACCGGGAGATTCCCAGTGAAGGAGCCACACGGGTCACCAGCACGACTTTTTTGGCCGGTGTGGCTGTTTGGCCAGCGCCCCAGCGCAGCACGTCTCGGTGTGGAGTATACGGGACGGGGTGCCCTTTGAGTCGGGCCTGGCTGGTCCCATGGCCACAAGGAGAACAGCAATTGGAAATGCTGAGGACTGTGTGTTTCACAGCAAGCACAGCCGAACCGGGAAGGTCCAGCTCTGTGGGGAAGGGGCGTCCGCCAAAGGAAAACTAAGAAACAGAAAAAACTTCATCACCGGGCGGAGAGAGATCCAAGATGGCCAATTAACAACAGCTCAGGATTGTAGCTCCCAGTGAAAGCACAGAGAGCAAGTGGACAC
>CAUYLG010000682.1:0-10015 GCA_963573385.1 Cacajao melanocephalus
CTCTTTGGATGCTCAGTACCCACTCCATCTTCGAACTGTCAGAATGTTGTTAACTAGATCATGATAAGGAAAAAAGGTGAAGGGGAATTCCTGAGAGCTGAGCAGGCACAATGAGTACAAAATTGACTGCTATACCTTCCCTGGGTGATGGTAATATGCAGTGCCACCATTAGGTAGGATTCATATTGATGTTTCCCATGCATGTGCATTAAGCACAGTAAGGGAGGATCCCCCAAACTTTGGTGAGAACTGGGCAAAGAAAGAACTGAGGCAATAGAAGATCACGATGCAGAATGTCATGGGGATGTTTCCAGCAGGGTCAGCCCCCTCCTCTCTTGGAATGTATTTGTAGTTTCCCAATAAAACCTTTCTTTATTTACAAATTGGTCTTTTGTGTAAATTCTTTCTTCCATGAAGACAACGAAGGATCACCCGGGAAACATCTTCATGCAATTTCACTCATAGTAAGAGAGTCTATTTCTGGGGAACTCAAAGTGAATCCAATAATGACAAGGAGTATCAGTTACAGAGTTAGTAAGGAAAACATAGTTCAACTATGCTTGACTTATTAAGAAACTTATCTAGGGTTTGACTGTTTTTCAACAGGGGAAAAATCACAAAAGCCAGGTGCAGTAGTGCACAACTGTAGTCCCAGCTACTCCAGAGGCTGAGGCAGAAAGATCTCTTAAGCCCAGGAGTTCAAGGATGTACTGTGAAATGATGGTGCCAGCGAACAGCCACTGCACTGCAGCCTGGGCAACAGCGTGACCCTGTCTCTTGAAAATACTACAGTTATAAAACATTTGTTTTAACAAAAATAAATTGTAACTTTTTTGTCTCTTTGTTATTTTAAAAATTGTCAATGCACTTTATAGTTTTGATGATGTTTTTATGATCTCAATGCCCAGAAAAGTAATATAAGCCCATGTGAAATGAGGCCTCAAACTTCTTTCTTTACGTGGGTTCAGGTACTAGCACATCATAAAAAAGCAAATCTGATGTTTTTAGGAAAGCATTGCAGCAGATAAAAGAGAACAAATGGTTGTTCTCATACATAAAGTACAAACTCCCTGCTAGTCGATTTAAAAAATCTTATTGCTTTGTGTTATTTCTCTACAAAAATGATATGATGAGAGTCTAAGTGCTTTAGAGTCATGAAATTTTGCCACTGGGTGGAAAAAGAAAATGAAAACTTCTGTAAATTAAGCATGATGAAAATGTAAATGTTCTGTTTTTGCCAGCAAAATCAGGTAGTATGTCATTTTACAAGATGACAATGAAGAGTGTACAAATGAGGATTTATAGTTTGTCAAGTCATGTTAGGCTTAATACGTGATTCAAAATTATTCTGTCAAGGTAGAAAGGTGTGATTCCATAATCACTGCAGAATGCCTTGAAAGAATTTTAATATGGTTGTTGTCTACTAAATTTTTAAGTTACAGAAAGAAGATGTGTTCTGGAGTTGTTAGTGTAAATTGATTTTAAACAGTGATGAACTTTCTGGATGCCTCTTTCATGTTGGATTTTGATATTATTTTCAAGCAGAAGCCATTTTTTCCATTCTGTGATGAGCTAAAGGATGGCCTAACAAGAACTCAATGAAGATATCTAGAGAGTAGTGCATGGATATTATATCTGTCCAGTGCTGTTAGACTGCTTCTTGCAAATGGCATTTGTCATGGTCACAAGAGCCAGAAAGATAGAAGAAAAAGCTGTTTTCCACCAAATATTGGCAAAAATCTGGAGAGGGGAGTGGATACATATGTAAAGGTCATCTACAGAAAACCACTGTGGAGTGTAAAGTGTGTGGGTTCTTTCTTTACAGACAAATGTGGTTAGTGTACATTTCCTCAGATGATTTTCCTTTTAGCACCTCCAGGTGTAATTTTAACAGTACTTTGTATTGGGCTGATGACACAATGGGGAAACATAAACTACTGACACTGGACTTCAGTAACAGCCACGTGCAAGGCCGTTGAAAAAGTAAAGACTGCTGATTACACTGCCACATGTTTTTCTGCATGGCATTATCATCTTAACTGTAGACATGTGCTTTCACAGCATGATGTTTCTAGTATTTAGAAATGGACCTTATGCATCATACACTTCATAAGATCTTAGAAAGCTCTCACCCAGGTATTACCAAATGCCAAACATCTCTCTGTGTATGCCATATTCTCCCACAGCCAGAATTCATTCTGGGTGGGATGCTGATCTTGGCTGCTAAGGAAGTGATGTGGCGGGTGCCACGTGTCTCTCACTGTCTATGAGTCTATAGTAAAAAAGGAGAACACTGAAAGGCACTAAGTTGACTGCCACTATTAGAGGAACTTGCCAAAGAAACACTCTTTAATTCTCCCCATCTGAGTGTTGTAGTCATATGTAACGAACACCAACCTGGGTTTTTACAGCAATTATTGCATAATGATCACAATCACATTCAAGTTCACATTCTAAATCTTAGGTCTAACAGAAACTCTGATAATGTCCTGTAGACCTTTCAGTAGCTAAAATCAATTAGTTTAAAAAATAATTTTGATTTGGCTTGCTTACTTTTTCAACAGAATGCACTGGTGAGTCCTGCTCTGTCCTTGTATTTTATATGTGTGGCTATCCCTCTTGCTGTGTTGGAAGTCAATGTTCCGTAATGTCAGCTTCTCCAAATACCTATGTATAGAGAAAAGAGAAAAACTCTTCAAGTCAAAAGAGTGTATGTTATTTCATGGGGATCTCTAGCCTTAGATTTGGAACTCTAAATTAGTTTGCTACACAGAAGATGGTTATTTTTTATATTTTATTTTTAATTTTGTGGGTACGTATTTATGTCATACATGACATGTTTTGATACAGAGGCACGCAATATGAAAAAAGTGTATCATAGGGAATGGGGTATCCATCCCTTCAATCATTCTTTAAGTTAAACACGTTCCAATTACACTCTTTATGTTATTTGCAAATATTATTGACTATGGTCACCAGGGTTTTATTATTTCTATTTTTCTGTATCCACTAATAATTCCCACATGCCACTCACTCTCTCACTACCCTTCCCAGCCTCTGGTAACCATCCTTCCACTGTCTCTGTTCATGAATTTAATTGTTTTGATTTTTAGATCCGAGAAATAAGTGAGAACATGAGACATTTGATCATAAAACCTTTGCTACGGCCTATGTCCGGAATACTATATTCTGGACTTTTGTCTATGGTTTTTATAGTTTTAAGTTTTACATTTAGGTCTTTAACTCATCTCAAGTTGACTTTTTTAACATGTTAGAAGGAAGTTGTACAATTTCACTCCTCTGAATATAGCTAACCAGTTATCAGTACCATTCATTGACTAGGGAATCCATTCCCCATTGCTTCTAATTATAGACTTTGTCAAAGATCAGATGGTTGTAAAAGTGCAGCCTGCAACCTTCTCTAACCTGTTCCATTGGTTTTGTGTTATGATTTCTGTATCAGAACTATGATGTTTTGCTTACTATAACCTTGGAGTATTGTTTGCGAACCCCTAAAATCTGAGGTCTCAGTTAATTTAGAAAGTTTACTTTGCCAAGGTTGAGGATGCACACCAGTGACCAAGGTGGCAAGGGCACAGCTTGGTTTTATACATTTTAGGGGGACATAAGACATAATTAAATATGTGTGTAAGATTTACATTGGTTTAGTCTGAAATGATGGGATAACTAGAGGTGAAGGTGGGAAAACTTGAAGTAGAGAGGCGGCTTCGAGGTTATAGGTAGACAAGAGAGAAATGGTTGCATTCATTTTTCTGATTGGTCTTTCCAAATGAGGCAATCAGATGACTCTGAATAGAATGGAAGGCAGGTTTGCCCTAACCAGTTTCCAGCTTGACTTTTTTCTTTAGCTCAATAATTGGGTGTCCAAGATTTATTTTCCTTTCACATTTTTCCCTTTTTCTTTTAAAAAATCTATGGGAAATTCTCATGTTTCAAGATGGCTGAACAGGAGCAAATCTGGTTTGCAGTTCCCAGTAAGACCGATGGAGAAGGTGGGTGATTTCTGCATTTCCAACTGAGGTACCCAGTTCATCTCATTGGGACTGGTTGGAGAGTGGGTGCAGCCCACAAAGGGCAAGCCAAAGCAAAGTGGGGAATTGCCTCTGGCAGGAAGCACAAGGGGTACAAGGATTTCTCTCCCCAAGCCAGTGAAGCCATGAGAGACTGTACCAGGAAGAATGGTGCATTCCAGCCCAGATACGCTGGTTTTCCCATGGTCTTCACAACCAGCATATTAGGAGATTCCCTCCAGTGACTATGCCACCAGGGCCCTGGGTTTCAAGTACAAAACTAAGCAGCCATTTGGGCAGACATGGAGCTAATGGCAGGAGCTTTTTTTTTTCACACCCCAGGCACACCTGGAATGCCTGCAAGACAGAACCCTTCACTCCCTGGAAGGAGGACTGAAGGAAGACAGGGAGCCAAGTGGTCTGGCTCAGCAGGTCCCACTGTCATGGAGCACAGCAAGCTAAGATCCACTAGCTTGAAATTCTAGCTACCAGCACAGCAGTGTGAAGTCAACCTGGGATGATTGAGCTTGGTGGAGGTAGGGGCATCCAGCATTGCTGAGGCTTGAGTAGGCATGTTTTCCCTCACAGTGTAACCAAAGCCTCCAGGAAGTTCAAACTGGGCAGATCTCACTACATTTCAGCAAGGCTTCTGCTGCCAGACTGCCTGTCTAGATTCCTCCTCCCTGGGCAGGGCATCTCTGAAAAAGGCAGCAGCCCCAGTCAGGAACTTATAAATAATACCATCTCCCAGTGATGGAGCACCTGGCAGAAGGGGCAACTGTGGGTGTAGCTTCAGCAGATTTAAACATCCCTGCCTGACAGCTCTGAAGGTAGCAGCAGATCTTCCAGGACAGCATTCAAGCTCTAATAAAGGATAGATTGCCTCATCAAGTGGACCCCTGAACCTTGTGTATCTTGATTTGGAGACACCTCCCAGTAGGGGCTGACAGACACCTCATAAAGATCTCTGGCTGGCATCTGGCAGATGCGTCTCTGGGTCAAACCTTCCAGAGGAAGGAACAGGCAGCAATTTTTGCTGTTCTACAGCCTCTGCTCATTATACTGAGGCAAATGGGATTTACAGTGGACCTCCAGCAGACTTGGAACAGAGGAGCCTGACTGTTAGAAAGAAAACTAACAGAAAGGAATAATATAAACATCAACAAAAAGGATGTCCACTCAGAGAACCCATCCGAAGGTCACCAATGTCAGACTCCCACGATGATGGGGAGAAACCATAGCAATAAGGCTGAAAATTCCAAAAACTAAAATGTCTCTTCTCCCTCAAAGGATCACAACTTTTCACCAGAAAGGGAACAGAACTGGATGGTAATGATTTTGAAAACTTGACAGAAGTAGGCTCTAGAAAGTGGGTAAAAACAAACTCTTCTGAAATAAAGGGGCATTTCTAAGTCAATACAGAAATGCTAAGAACCTTGAAAAAAGGCTGGATGAATTGCTAACTAGAATAACCAGTTTAGAGAAGTATATAAATGACCTGATGGAGCTGTAAAATACAGTAAGAGAACTTTATGAAGCATACACAAGTATCAATAGCCAAATCGATCAAGCATAAGAATGGACATAGAGACTGAAGATCAACTCAATGAAATAAAGTGAGAAAACAAGATTAGAGGAAAAAGAGTGAAAAGAGACAAAGAAAGCCTCCAAGAAAGGATTGGAGAAAAAACAAAAGAAAGCTCCAAGGCATATGGGACTATGTGAAAAGACCAAATCTACATTTGATTGGTGTACCTGATAGTGATGGAAAGAATGGAACAAAGTTTGAAAACTCTCTTCAGGATCTTATCCAGGAGAACTTCCCCAACCTAGCAAGACAGCCCAACATTCACATTCAGGAAACACAGGGAACACCACAAAGATACTCCTCAAGAAGAGCAATCCCAAAACAAATAATTGTCAGATTCACCAAGGTTGAAATGAAGGAAAAAAATGCTAAGGACAGCAAGAGAGAAAGGTTGGGTCACCGACAAAGGGAAGCTTATAAGACTAACAGCAGATATTTTTGCAGAAACCCTACAAGTCAGAACAGAGTGCAGGCCAGTATTCAACATTCTTAAAAGAATTTTCAACCCAGAATTTCACATCCAGTCAAACTAAGTTTCACAAGGAGAAATAAAATCATTTACATACAAGCAAATGCTGAGAGGCCTTGTCACCACCAGGCCTGTCTTACAAGAGCTCCTGCAGGAGACACTAAACATTGGAAGGGACAACTGGTACCAGCCATTGCACAAACATACCAAATTGTAAAGGCCATTCATGCTTTGAAGAAACTGCATCAACTAATGAGCAAAATAACCAGCTAGCATCATAATGACAGGATCAAATTCATACATTATTATATTACTCCTAAATGTAAATGGGCTAAATGTCCCAATTTAAATGCACAGACTGGAAAATTAAATAAAGGGTCAAGACCCATCCGTGTGCTGTATTGAGGAGGCCCATCTAGTGCAAAAACACATAAAGGCTCAAAATAAAGGGATGGAGGAATATTTACCAAGCAAATGGAAAGAAAAAAAAAAAACCCACAGGAGTTGCAACCCTAGTCTCTCCTAAAACAGACTTTAAACCAACAAAGACCAAAAAAGACAAAGGCATTACATAATAATACAGGGATTAATGCAACAAGAAATAACTATCCTAAATATATATGCACCCAATACAGGAGCACACAGATTCATAAAGCAAGTTCTTTGAGACATACAAAGAGGGTTAGACTCCCACAAAATAACAGTGGGAGGCTTTAACACCCCACTGTCAACATTAGATAGATGAATTAGACAGAAAATAAAAAGGATATCCAGGATTTGAACTCAGCTCTGGACCAAATGGACCTAAGAGACATTTACAGAACTCTCCATCCCAAATCAACAGAATATATACATTCTTCTCAGCACCACATCACATTTATTCTAAAATTGGTGACATAATTGAAAGTAAAACACTCCTCAGCAAATGCTAAAGAATGGAAATTATAACAAACAGTCACTTAGACCACAGTGAAGTTAAATTAGAATTTAGGATTAAGAAACTCACTCAAAACTGCACAACTACATGGAAATTGAAAAAAATTAAGGCAGAAATAAAGATGTTCTCTGAAACCAATGAGAACAGAGACATAATGTACCAGAACCTCGGACACATTTAAAGCACTGTGTAGAGGGAAATTTATAGCACTAATGCCTACAAGAGAAATCAGGAAAGATCTAAAATTGACACCCTAATATCATAATTGAAAAAACTACAGAAGGAAGGACAAACAAATTCAAAAGCTAGCAGAAAACAAGAAATAACTAAGATCAGAGCAGAACTAAAGGAGACAGAGACAAGAAAAAACAAAAAACAAAAAACACAAAACCCTTCAAAAAATCAACGAATCCAGGAGCTGGTTTCTGGAAAAGATCAACAAAGTAGATAGACAGTTAGCCAGACTAATAAAGAAGAAAAAAAGAGAAGAATCAAATAGACAATAAATGATAAATGGGATATCATCACCGATCCCACAGAAGACACAAACTACCATCAGAGAATACAACAAACACCTCTATGCAAATAAACTAGAATATCTAGAAGAAATGGATAAATTCCTAGACACATACACCCTTTCAAGACTGAACAAGAAAGAAATAGAATCTCTGAATGGACTAATAACAGGTTCTGAAATTGAGGCAGCAATTAACAGCCTACCAATCAAAAAAAGTCCAAGACCAGATGGATTCATAGCCAAATTCTACCAGAGGTATAAAAAGGAGCTGGTATTATTCCTTCTGAAACTATTTCAAGCAATAGAGAAAGAGAGACTCCTCCCTAACTCATTTTCTGAGGCCAGCATTATGCTTATACTAAAACCTGGCAGAGACACAACAAAAAAAGAAAATTTCAGGCCAATATCCCTGAAGAACATCAAAGCAAAAATCCTTAATAAAATACTGGCAAACTGAATCAAGCAGCACATCAAAAAGCTTATCTACCACAATCAAGTCAACTTTGTCTCTGGGACAGAAGGCTGGATCAACACATGCAAATCAATAAACGTAATCCATCACATAAACAGAACCAATGACAAAACCCACATGATTATCTCAATGATGTAGAAAAGGCCTTTGATAAAATTCAATAGCCCTTCATGCTAAAAACTCTCAATAAACTAGGTATTGATGGAACGTATCTAAAAATAATAAGAGCTATTGATGACAACCCCACAGCCAATATCATAGTGATTGGACATAAACTGGAAGCATTTCCTTTGAAAACTGGCACAAGACAAGGATGACTTCTCTCACCACTCCTATCCAACATAATATTGGAAATTCTGGCCAGGGCAATCAGGCAAGAGAAAGAAATAGAGGATATTCCATGAGGATAAGAGGATGTTAAATTGTCTGTGTTTGCAGATGGCGTGATTGTATGTTTAGAAAACTCCATTGTCTCAGTTCAAAATCTCCTTAAGTTGATAAGCAATTTTAGCAATGTCTCAGGATACAAGATCAATGTGCAAAAGTTACAAGCATTTCTATACACCAATAACAAACAGCCAAATCATGAGTGAACTTCCATTCACAATTGCTACAAAGAGAATAAAATACTAAGGAATACAATTTACTAGGATGTGAAAGACCTTTTCAAGAAGAACTACAGACTACTGCTCAAGGAAATAAGAGAGGACACAAACAAATGGAAAAATATTTCTTACTCATTGATAGGAAAGATCAATACCATGAAAATGGCCATATTGCACAAAGTAATTTATAGATTCAATGAAATGCTCATCAAGCTATCATTGACTTTCTTTACAGAATTGAACAAAACTCTATTTTATATGGAAACAAAAGAAAGCCCACATAGCCAAGACAATCCTAAGCAAAAAGAACAAAGCCTGAGGCATTATGCTACCTGACTTTAAAATGTACTACAAGGCTACAGTAACAAAAACAGCATGGGAAGGGTGGCAAAAGATATACATAGACCAATGGAACAGAACAGAGGACTCAGAAATAACACTACACATCTAAAACCATCTGATCTTTGAGAAACCTGAAAAAAACAAGCAATGGGGAAAAGATTTCCTATTTAATAATTGATACTGGGAAAACTGGCTAGCCATATACAGAAAGCTGAAACTGGATCCCTTCCTTACACCTTATATTAAAAGTAACTCAAAATGGAATAAAGACTTAAAAGTAAGACCTAAAATGATTAAAAAAAAAAAACTCTAGAAGAAAACCTAGGCAATACCACTCAGGACATAGGAATGGGCATATATATCATGACTAAAACACCAAAATCAATGACAGCACAAGTCAAAATTCACAAATGAGATCTAATTTATACTAATTAAACTAAATGGGAGCTTCTGTATAACAAAAGAAACTATCTTCGGAATAAACAGGCAACCTACAGAATGGGAGAAAATTTTTGCAATCCATCTGACAAAATGCTAATATCCAGAATCTACAGAGAATGTGAACAAATTAAAAAAAAATCATAGAGTGGGTGAAGGATATAATCAGAAATATCTCAAAGGAAAAAATTTTTATTTTATTTTTTTAATTTTTAAATTTTTTTTGAAAGAAAGAAAAAGAGAGAAAAGAAGAAAGAAAGAAAGAAAGAAAAAAAAAGAATGTAAGAGAGAAAGAAAGAGGAAGAGAAAGAGGGAGAGAGAACAGGATTCTTGTTCTATCGCTCAGGCTAGAATGCAGTCTAAAAATGGGTATTAAACACCTCTTTTATGCCAATAATTGTGCTTAACAATGGAGACAGGAAGGAATAAGGGATGAAAATAACAAACAAGCAGCCAACCAATATTTTATTGAAATCTGTGAAATGCTATGCAATTGCTGAGGAGTGATTTACTTCCAATTTTGTGGTCACTTTTAAAATAGGTGTAATGTGATACTGAGAAAAATGTATGTTTTGTGGATTTAGGGTGGAGAGTTCTGTAAATATTTGTTAAGTTT
>CAUYLG010000684.1:0-22194 GCA_963573385.1 Cacajao melanocephalus
GCTATTGGCTGCGTTTGGTCGCTCTCGCGCCCCCCCCCCCCCCCCTGGGTGCCAGCCAATGCACATTAAAAAAAAAAAAAAAAAAAAAAAAAAAAAAAAAAAAAAAAAAAAAAAAAGTCTTCTTGTTCATGACAAGGTGTACTTACAAAAGGTTGTTTATAATACCTGCATGCTAACTTCACAGACACACGGAGTTACTATTCACTGAAACAAACAAAAAAAAAAATTAGAGGAAGCGAATGAGCATTTTAGAAACAGGAATAAATGTCTCCTGTTTGCCTCTGCTGCAGATGTCACGTCCTTTGCCTTGTATCAGCACAGGGAGACCCCTCACGGAATCAATTTGCTTTGGAACAAGTTTCTGATTTGTAAAAATACTAAAACTCTCCAGACTGATTTTAAGATTGGTTTGATATTTTTATTTTCTATTTTACTTTGTTCTCCAGTGCTATAACTGACAGATAACTAAAATAACCGTCTTTACTGTTATAGCAAAAACCTTGATAGCTGTGTTAGTTCTATAGGGCATATTTAAAAATCTGTATTTCAGAGGGTCACTCTGGGCTATGACCTTTCTTTAGATTAAATGTATACTTTTAAATTTTACAAAGTTCTGGGTACTCTAACCATAAGAAATAACTAAAACTATATAAAGCTTTACAAAATAGCAACTATCAAATTATTTAACTTCTACATATACAATTAGTTTTATTGACTAGGAAAATTGTACTGCAGATGCTGTAAGAACTTTATTCTGGAGAAATAAATGATAGGTAACAGAGATTTAGGTAGATAGGTATTTAGCTAGCTAGCTAGATGATATAGATAGACTAAACACTACACTGTACTATGTCATATTTTAAAGACATGCAAAATCCTTTACATGCATTGTTAAATACAGGGTCTTCAACAACTCTACCCTGTGGGTACTTTCCTTTGACCATGTAGCCCTGAAGAGATGAGAAATAGTTTAACCATGATGTCAGCCTTGGTCTGATGCCAAAGCCTGTATTTGCTTTTTCCTTCGGGAATTTTTAAATTTTGAAATAACTTCAGATGTGTAGAAAAGCTGCAAAAATTTTACAAAGCACTCTAATTTATTCTTCGGCCTCCTGAAATACTGTGTTTTTTTTTTTTTGCATTTAGTTTATCTTCTTCTCTCAATCTTTCTATATGTACTTCGTATCGAGAAAGTAAATTAAAAAAGAAAATAAACTAAAACAAGTAAATGCAAAGTTAAATATATACATATATACATATTTAACTATATATAATGTACTTTACATCTTTATGTATATAATTACTTTTTCTAAACCATTTGAAAGTTAAGTTTCAGATACGATGGCCCTTTACCCCTAAACACTTCACTTTGTATTTCCTGAGAATAAAAGATTTACATAGATTTTTACACAATACTCAAAATCAGAAAATGCTGATAGAATGCTGTTACCTAATTGAGCAAATCTGATTCTTATTTGTAAATTGTACCAATTACATCAGTAATGCCAAGCCCCCCAAATTGAACCCAGGACCACCTGCTGCATTCAGTTTTCATATACTTTTAGTCCCCTCTGATCTGGAACAGTCCCTCCACAGCTCTTTCGCAGCCTTGAGATTTTCTGTTGCGTGCAGGCCAGGTTTTGTGAAGAATGTACCTCAGTCTGGGTTTGTCTGATGTTTATAATAGGAGACACATGCTATCGTTTGTCCCAATAGTTCGGCTTTGATCATTTAGTTCAGGTGAGGTTCCTGGTTTTTATTTTTATGGTGAATAAATGTTTTCTGGGGAGACAATGCTATGCAAATACTCTGCTGTTAATAAAACCTCTACTCACCAGTTTTAGTATCCATTGATAATCCCTGCTTTAATCAATTATTAGTATGACAGTTGTCAAACTCTGATTTTTCTAAACGAATCAATCCTACATGTGGAATTTTACAGAGATGAAGAGACTTCTAACCATTTATACATTTATTTGGTCATATCATACAGACCCAAGGATTCCTATGTTTTTTACTGAGTTAACATCTACTGGTCATAATACCATTATTTATTTTGATACTCAGTTCACCTAGATTAGCCAATGGGAGCGTTCTGAAGCTAAATCCCGTGTCTTTTGAGTACGTATCCACTATTATCTGGATCCTTCTTTCTTTTCTGGTGTAAGAAAATGCTCCAACCCCAGAATCAACCATTTCTCTGAGAAGTCCTAGTAATTTAAGTGGAGAAAATGTTTGGAAATTGAGTGCTAGGTATATTCATTCTCAGCGGGATATCACTGCTTCCAGATATTCTCAGAAGACAAAGCTAAGAAATGTGGGTGTTATAAACAAAAATATCTTTATCTATGACAACCCCAAGTGCACAACGATAACAGTGAGTCCAATCAAGGATCACAGTGTTTATTCTAGACTTTTCTTTTTTAGTATCTGTAGCTTCCTTCTGTGACACTGATAAATCTGACTTTGGTTATCTCAATATTCGTTCAGTTTATCAAATTTAGAACACACAGAAAGTTATAGAAACGATAAGTCAGTCAGTGCAAAAACAAATCTACTTACTAAATTCATTTTTATATTGAGTTCTGACTTTATGCTAAAGGTATGTAGTAAATAATTCTGTGTGTAAAGTTATTTGGAAATTTCCTTTTCCCTTTCACTGTGCTATATTATCTTTTTGAAATACTATTACTTTCATTTGTTTGCATTTATAATTGGTTTTAGTTTTGTTTTATTTTCTGTCGTTGCTGACTTTTTTTTAACATAAAATATTAACAAGGTTCCGGCCGGGTACAGTGGTTCATGCATGTAATCCCAGCACTTTGGGAGGCCGAGGCGGGTGGATTACCTGAGGTCAGGAATTCAAGACCAGCCTAGCCACCATGGTGAAATCCAGTCTTCACTAAAAATACAAAAAAAATTAGCTAGGCATGGTGGCGGATGCCTGTAATCCCAGCTACTCGGGAGGCTGAGGCAGGAGAATCGCTTGGACCCGGTAGGCAGAGGTTGCAATGAGCTGAGATCATGCCACTGCACTTCAGCCCGGGCGACACAGCGAGAATCTGTCTCAAAATAAAAATAAAAAAAAAGAAAAAAAAATCATTAACAAGGTTCCAAAGGTCAAAGCTATACAAAAAGATTCAGAGAAGGGTCACTCTCCTAACCCGGGCCCTGGCCGGGCACTGCCACCCCTCTTACCTCCCACTCAGTTCCTACTCACCCCCTGTGTAAGGAATCTATCTCACTTGTTTCTGGTTTCTTCTTCTCATGTCTTTGATTAAAAACCAGCACACATGCATACTTTCAGTGTGACTCCTGGTTAAGAACCCATGTGTGATATTTCAGGCCTGAGTAGGGGCAGCTGAGTGAAGCTGCCCTTCCACACGGGATTCGGAACACAGCCAGAGCACTGCGCAGTCAAGATCTCAGAGCCCCTGGCCCGTCAGGCTTTTTTACGTACTCACATGCTTCATATCTAGGTCTCCAGCTGAGGCCTTGGGCAAGGCCCTCTTCAGGCCTCCTTCCAGGAGGAGGGGAAGCCTTGAAGACATGTTATCTCACTCTGACTCAGTCCACTCTGCAGTCTCTTCACCTGGCCACAGGGTCCATAAAAACCCCTGGAGCCTTTTGTTCAGGGCACCCATGTCCGCAGGGATGCATCTGACCTTTGACCAGTGCACCATTCCACGGAGGAAACAGGAACCGGAGGGAGGTGGGACGGACCACTCCCTATATACTGCAGTGAGGGATGAAAGGTTTAACTCATTAAGGGCTTGTTGCCTTAAATAGCTACTCTGACACCTGGCTCACTCTCCCAGCTGAGGGGAGCTCCTTACTCCACTCCACTCCGTCCCCTTCACTCCTGCAAATAACATAACACAATACAGATCATCTTACGTATTTTTTTTCTTCAAACAGGAATGGCGTCCTTACATTACTCCACCTCAGTGTGTAGAGGTCTTTCTCATGCCTTTTTCCCAGCTGCATAGTACTCTACTGAACGGCTGTACTCTCCTGGTTTAGGCAGCTCCTAGGTTGTTTGCGATATTTTTCAATAACAACTACCTTCTGTATAATATCATATTGTTGAAAGATAACACGTTCACATTATAAAAAACACGAAATTTAAGACACATTATCTTAAACTTGCAGCATGATTTCAGGAACAGGAACTTTTGCAATTGATCCTTTTAAAAACTAGAAGGCAACTGTTCACATTTATTGTCAAGTGTTTCCTCCAGCGAAGTGGTCGGGAGGGTTGCTCTGACGGTGAGTTCTGAAATGCTATGCTAACAAATCACTAAACTGTGGCAGTGGAGAAAAGGAACTCACACAAGTACACCACTGAGCTTCATTCTTTTGGGAGAAAAAAGGCTTCTTTGAGATTACACGATTGGTTTTTTTCCCCTCAATTGCAGCAACAAGTATATGGGCTAAGGATGATGATCAGAAGCTGGAGAAAAAGCGAGATATATATCAAAGGTAATTGCAAAGGGAGAAGCAGCACAGCAATCTCAGCTTTCAGTCAGAAGCACAGAACCCATGCTGTTCAGGTCTGTAATATTCTCCTCTTCAAGGTCCAGTTTCAGCCACAGCCTAATTTTCAACAGGAATGGCATTTGTAAGCTGGAGATTGTCAGCTGTGCTCTTGCTGCTGAAGCCTGTTTTCAATGCATTCCTCCTCCCTCCCTTCTCCCCGTTACCTTTCCCTGCTCACCCTTCTAACTCTCTGAAATTGAAGCAAATTGCAATGTATTCTACAGCATTCCAGCTAGAAGAATGAGGGAGTTATTCAGATATAAAGAACATAATATAGGAAAGTCCTTGGCTGAGAAAATGGCAAGCTGAGAACTTTCAAATTTCTAGACTGAAAGTATGAATACTTATATGTTACAATCAATATATAAGGCTGAGGTCAGAAATCAAATGTAAATGCCATATTCATGGAAAGTATCTACTTGCAGGATAGGATATTCTTAGCGATGGAAATCAATTTGTTCTAAATTGACTGAAGTTCGTTTACACAAAACAGAACCTTTGTACGACAGAGCATAAACTGACAAGATAAGTATTCATTCTGAGACTCTAAAATGGAAAAGAACAGTTCAAAACTGCCAACACGAAGGTTTCCATCTGGCATTTCAAATTTACTGGTATTTTATGAAAGTCAGTTTTATGTTATAGGGCAATTTTCTGCCAAAGAAATAAAAGGTGGGACTAATTCTTGTTTAAAATAAAAAAACTGCATCCATAGCAAAGGTGACACATCTGTTGTCACTCCAACTTATTTTCTGTAAGCCACATTAATCATACATAGGAATCACATACATGAATCAAATTCAAATTAATAATAGATGCTTGAAAATACAGGCAGACTGGAAAATTACTGAGCATTTTTCCCATCAATCTCTTTCCATACACAAAACGTAACTTGCCTTTGAGACCCCAGACTACCCCTTGGACAAAACATCCTCTTTGAAAGGGGACAAAATGCTTCCCTCTTTCTTCTATGTCTTGATAGGTAGAGAGTGTGCAGGACTCCTGAGGTCCTCTGACTGCCCCTTGCCAACTTTCATCTCCCATCACAAGGAGAGGGAGGGCTCATATGATGGCCAACATTGGGTTCTTTAGTTGGGCCATGTCTATTGATGGCAGGGCCAACTAGAAGTGGGGTATTAGACGGTCATGCAAGTTACCCTGGAATACTCTCCTCATGGCCGACCCATCCCTGCTGGTCAGTCAGCAGCAACAAGCCTGAGATTACAATGTATATGTGGTGAAAGCCTGAAGGCTGTCTTTGGCCTCAAGCCCAAGCAGGCCATGCAGTCCTACCTCGCCTTTACCAGGTTGATGTCACAGAGCTTTAGGCTCAGGACTCTGGCAATAAAGTGGCCCTCACCGCTCATCTCACAGGAGTTCCTCCTGCATTTGATGCTTTCAGGAACATGCAGTAACAAGAGAGGATGGGCAGGATGGATCCCTACCAAACACGCCAACCTTGCCCTCCAACATCTCACACCCATGGCTCTGAAATTCACAAAATTCCACTCAATCAACTGTGTGCGTCCAACTGAAAATATACGCCTCCCTCCCGGGACGGCTCAAATGGACCCTTACTAACAAAGAGTTTGTCTTAAAGATCTAAGATAATAGCATACAGCTTAATTTTTTGTGTTTTATATTTTGTGAAGCTCATTCCATTATTCTATGTGGCCTTATGAAAATGTTGAGAAATCTTTTGTAAACAGCTATTTTTAGAACTTTCATAGGGAGATAAATTTTATGGAGTCAGCTCCATAGAATGGTTAAGAGTCTGAACTTGGGATTCATCAGAACTGGTTTGAAATTCAGGTCTAGGAATCACTAGTAATGTAGCATTAAATGTTTGCTAAACAAGGCCTAGTTTACATGTATGTACATACAATGAGGAAAATGACCTTTACCACATAGAAACTATGAGGGTTAAGCAGGATCCTGTATGTGTACAGAAAGCACGTGGCATGGTGCCTGACAATATTAAATGCCCCATAAATCATATCCATCATTGTTATGTCATAAATATTGTAAAAAAAAAAATTCCAACCAAATGATAGAAAAATCACCACATTCAATGAAAATTTTAACCATTAAAACTATAAATATTTTAAGAATGTTTAAAAAACCATGGTTTGTTTTAACATTTGATGTGATCATTCTTCACGACAAATATAATTTTTCTCAGCAGAGGCTCAACAGTATTGGCTTTTGTATCTAATTAATTAAGATATTTTCTCCATTACAGTAAAAGATCCCCTTGGGAAAATCAAATCCATCATCTTCTGAAACATTGCCTGTCACAGCAAGGGACTATATATAGGCTTTAAAATTTCATAGTTAACCTTTTCTGTCACTTAGTTTTTCTATTTCTTTTTTGCTTTCTATAAGACAAGCTGCATTCATCTTAAAATAAACCAATACCAAGCACGAAGAAAGAAACCCTGAGAGAGAGCCTCTGTTGTTCATCTGTGTCCTGCTGAGGTAGCTGTCTGTCTATGCAATGAGCACCATGACCCTGCGGGAAAGATCTGGAACACAGACGAAGAACATAGACCGTAATAACCTTCAGACAGACGAAGTCAGAATCTTGAGGCTCAATAGCTGGTTTAAAACAAATGCACAAGGGCTTCTATCTTACTCTTGGGAAATGTGGTTAAAATAAGATAAACTCATGTTGAGAGAAACCATTTCTGAATTACTTGGAGTCTAAATTATGACATATTTTGGAAGAAAAGCATGTTTTTATTGTTTTCAGTCTTTTATGGTAATACAAATTAAGCTCCCATAATCTTGACGGATGTGTTTTAGGGCCTGCTTTAAGAGAGCAAGATGAATGATTTACAATTAGTATAGAAAATTGTAATGTGCAAGTTGATGATTTCAAAGTGATTTATCACTTTGCCCAACTTTTTATACTAATCTCTAATTGTATTTATATACTTAGGATGCTGTTTTGTCCTCTCAAGAGCAGAAACATATCTTGAGTATAGCTCTCCACCATTAAATAAATCCTACATGAGGGGGCTCTACAATAATGAGATTACTATCTAATGACTTCATATTACCTGAAACTCTAAGTTAAATATAAAATCTAGAGCACTATGCTTAGCAAGTCACCTGTCTTCAGTGTTATTTCTCCATAATTTAGTCTTGGTGCACTAGCTGAATATCATATTATTCTTTGACTGTTATATCGCTACATTTAAATAACACCAGTTCTTCTTATATAAAGCATCATATGCTTTCTTCTAGGAACTTTGGTGATCAACCGAACTTAGATGGTTTCTGACTCATACAACATTACAGGAGGAGCTACCAAGGTATTTTCTTTCTACGATCAGAGTAATAATCACTAGGGCTAAAATTCTACAACCAAATTTACATGTTTATAGAGAAAAAAATGAGCTACACAGAGACCAACAAGGTTATTCATCACTTAAACTTTAAGTGCTAAATCTCACCCTAAATATCTTCCTCATTCACCTTTCCACTGGGCCCCGGATGCCTGTGTGTTGAATAAGTAAATAATAAGTGCCATAGCCATTAGAGTGTCATTAGAATCTCCAGAACCATGTAAGACATGGGCTGAGGAGCTGAAAGAATACTTTGAGGGGCACCGAAGTGTCTCCAACTCTGGCATGCCTCGGTGCATCCTCAGAGCGCTCAGAGATGGATTGAAAGGGACTGTTCAAAACAAGTCTCCCAGCAATCTGCTATCTACAGATCATAGAAATGATATACTGCAATAACTTCCCCTGGAACGCTTATGGCTTATTGCGCTGATGTGTAATTAATCTGCTGAGCGGTGACAGGACCCAGTTGAAGAGTGCTTCTTTTAAGATCTGGCATGCTAATGAACGCTTGGGGAGTCCTTGGTCCATGCTTTGTTAGCACGACAGACTACCACAAGCCTTTAATATGTGATTCCACATATGCTAAATAACTTTATGTATTAAAAATCATGGTTGGGGATGGTGGTTCACACCTGCAATCCCAGCACTTTGGGAGGGCGAGGTGGGCAGATTGCCTGAGGTCAGGAATTCGAAACCAGCCTGGCTAACACGGTGAAACCCCGTCTCTACTAAAAATACAAAAATTAGCCGGGCATGGTGGTGGGCGCCTGTAATCCCAGTTACTTAGGAGGCTGAGGCAGGAGAATCACTTGAACCCTGGAGGCAGAGATTTGAGTGACCCGAGATCACAACATTGCACTCCAGCCTGGGACACAAGAGCAAAACCTCGTATCAAAAAAAAAAGAAAAAAAAAAATCACAAAGTGGTTTTGCCCAGCCTTGGTTCAATGTCAGTAGCACCTGTAAGTGCATGTGCATTTACAACCTGTGCTCATGGCTGACAGGATGGTGGGACAGCAGACTTTTCCTACGGAGAGCAACTGTGTTCTTGTAGCTTGTTCAGACTTCGAGAGCTCATTAGGCTTCGGCCCTGATGAGACCCCTGCAAATCTGTAACTGCAGCACACTTCTGACTTGGAGTAAATATGGACGGAATATAGGGACAGCTTGGATGGAACTAGAATCCATAGTGACAGCATGTTGACTAAGTGACCAATGAATTGAAAAGAAAAAAAAAGCAGATAAAAGCAAAGAAAAATACAAATGATATCTGAAAAGGGCAAAATCCTATTTAAAGATATGAATGTTTTTTCTAGAGACTCTTTTCTACATAATATGGAAAACATTTGCATTTGACTATCAAAAAGTGGTTGATGAAGTTGGATATAGTTGATAGTGTAAACATACTTGTCTTGGTTATTTACAGTTTCCAAGTGGTTGGTAAGGGACAGATATATATGTAAGTAAACGAAAAAGTTCAAGCCGACAAACATGTTACTTGAGAAAAGCATTTCAAATAACATCTTAAATTTTGAATTTGGGGATTTAACAGTTAATACGTAGTGGAATTTGGAAGTTGATTTTTTTTTTCCCTCACATATAGGATTAATAAAGATTCTCCCCATATTTCTACATTTTAAACTTTAGGAATGGCATGACTAACAAAAGCTCTCTTTGAAATGATCAGTTTGCACATTACAGTTTTCTATACTAACTGTAATGTACTTATGCTAATTGACAAGAAAACAGACAATTAAATTATCATATTAAAACCACACTTAACAAACGATTAAAAATATGATGCTTTTTTAACAAAGGCTTTGATTAATTAGTCAATACAAATTCAAGGTCATCCAGTCCCCACTATGGTAGATGTTTAATGAGGACTAGAATCTTTTCCTCTTGCACTCTTTGATGTCTGGGCATTACAGGGAACATTTTATTTTTTTACCTTAACCTTTTTTTAAAAATTATCTTTTAATTTCATTTCCATGAACTTCTTGAAGTCCCTTCATGACTAAAATATCCCCACATGCTCAGATAAGAAACATATTTCTCATTCGATGTTTCTAGGATATTACTGTGCATACCAATCACCTGACGATCTTGCTAGCAATATGCAGACTTTGATTCTTTACTTCTGTGATGGGTTGATATCCTGCAACTTCTTCTTTTTAAATTTTAGCTTCAGGTGGTACATGTGCAGTTTTGTACATGGGTATACCGTGTAAAGGTGGGGTTTGGGCTACCATTGAACCCATCACCCAAATAGTGAACATAGTGCTCAATAGGTAGTTTTCCAACCCTCAGCCCCTTCCTTCCCTCGCTACTTTAGAATTCCCCAGTGTCTACTATACCCAGCTTTATGGCCACGTGTACCCATTGTTTAGTTCCCACTTATAAGTGAGAACATGCAAGTGTTTGATTTTCCATTTTTGCATTAATTCCTCTAGGATAATGGCCTGTAGCTGCATCCACATTGCTGCAAAGGACAGGGTTTTGTTCTTTTTTTTGGCTGCATGGTATTCCATGGTGTATATGTACAGTTTCTTTATCCAATTTACCATTGATGGGTACTTAGGTTGATTTCATTACTTTACTATTATGAATAATGTTGCAATAAACATATGAGTTTTGAGTTTTTGATAGAATGATTTCTTTTTTTCTTTCCTTTCTTTGAGACAGAGTCTTACTCTATTACCCAGGCTGGAGTGCAGTGGCATGATCTCAGCTTGCTGCAACCTCTGCCTCCCAGGTTCAAGTGATCCTCCTGCCTCAGCCCCCCAGTAGCTGGGATTACAGGAACACACCACCAGGCTCAGCTAATTTTTATATTTTTAGTTGAGAAGCGGTTTCACCATGCTGCCAGGCTGGTCTTGAACTCCTGACCTCAGGTGATCCAACCACCTCGGCTTCCTGAAGTGCTGGGATTACAGGTGTGAGCCACTGCGCCCGGCCTATAGAATGATTTATTTTCCTTTGGGTAGTTACCCAGCAGTGGGACTGCTGGTTTGAATGGGAGTTCTATTTTTAGATCTTTGAGAAATCTCCAGAATGTTTTCCATAGAGGTTGTGCTATTTTACATTCCCACCAACAGTGTATAAGCATTCCTTTTTCTCTACATCTGCACCAATATGCGTTATTTTTTGACTTTTTAATAGCCATTCTGATTGGTGTGAGCTGGTATCTGATGTGGTTTTGATTTGCATTTCTCTGATGATTAGAGACGTTCAGCATTCTTAAATATATTTGTTGGCTGCCTGTATGTCTTCTTTTGAGAAGTGTCTGTTCATTTCCTTTGTCCCCTTTTGATGAGTCTTTATTGTTGTTGTTGATTTGTTTAAATTTCTTATAGATTCTGGATATTAGTCTTTTATCAGATGCATACTTTGCAAATATTTTCTTTCATTCTGTAAGTTGTCAGTTTACTCTGTTGATTATTTCTTTTGCTGTACAGAAGCTCTTTAGTTTGTCAATTTTTGTTTTTGTTGCATTTGCTTTTGAGGATTTAGTAATAAATTATTTGCCTAGGCCAATGTCTAGATGAGTTTTTCCTAGCTTTTCTTCTAGGATTTTAATAAATCAATGCTTTACACATAAGTCTTTAACACATCCTGAGGTCAGTTTTGTATATGGTGAGAGGTAGGGTTCCAGTTTAATTCATCTGCATACGGCTAGCCAGTTTTCCCAGCAACAATTATTCAGTGTATTTTCTCCATTGCTTATTTTTGTCAACTTGCCATAGATCAGTTGGTTGTAGGTGTGTGGCTTTATTTCTGGGCTCTCTGCTTTGCTCCATTGATATATGTGTCTATTTTTGTACCAATATTGAAACGGGAAAGGTTCACGTGTCCCCCTCACAAGGCATGCGGTGGGAGAGTGGCTTGCTTCTTCAGTGCTCTGCTGCTCAAACCTCTAAGGGAACATACAGACGGGCAGGCTCTGGCGCTCTGATCCCAGGGCAGTCTTGGGGTGAATATTTACAGCTCCTGAGGCCCCAGTGGGTGAGTGTTACAGGGTGCTCTCTTAGTTTACCTGTAGGCAGCTTGTGTTCACCAGCTCAACTCTCTACCTACAGACAGGGGACTTTCTGTATCCAGGGTTTCTTGCCTTGGTGTACCGGAAGAATCGGATCACATGTTGGCTTGTCAAATGAGTGCAAAGTTATATTGTGTGGAAGTATGTCTCAGCTGATGGGGGAGCCAGAGGGGAGATGGTTTTCCCCTGGAGTCGGGCTGCTCGGTGGCCAGGGCTCTCCTCCGACTGCCCCAGCCAAACTCCAGGTCGTTCTGCTGGTTGACAGCCTGCTGGTGTCTGTGGGTGTGCTCTTCTCTCAGCGTGCTTCTCTTGTTGCTTTCTCCATGACCAGCGCTTGCGTCTTCTTCCGGCGATATGCTCTTCTCTATGTCTGGCCACTTGTGTGTCTGCCCACTAGAGTCTCAGGTTTTTATAGGCACAGGATGGGGGTGTGGCAGGCCAGGGTGGTCTTGGAAAAATGTAACATTTGGGCAGGAAAGCAGGAATGCCTGTCCTCCCCTTGGTCCCCAGGGGTAGAGCCCTAGCCAGGGACCACAACCTCCTTTACCTAGCACTTCCCTTCCCTCCATATCATTTAAAAGGACTACACTCTTCCCTTTCTGCCACTCCTGTATTAGCATCATGCTGTTTTGGCTGCTATAACCTTTAGTACAGTTTGAAATCAGGTAACGTAATGCCTTTGGCTTTGTTCTTTTTGCTTAGAATTTCTTTGGCTATTTGGACTCTTTTTTGGTTCCATGTTAATTTTAGCATTGTTTTTTCTAGCTCTGTGAAAAATGGCATTGGCATATTGATAGGAATGACATTAAATCTGTAGATTGTTTTCGGTAGTATGGTCATTTTAATGATATTGATTCTTCCATCCATGAGCATGGGATGTTTTACAATTTGTTTGTGTCAGGTATGATTTCTTCTTTTCTTTCTCTTTCTTTTTCTTTCTTTCTTTCTCTCTCTCTCTCTCTCTCTCTCTCTTTCTCCCTTTCTCTCTTTCTTTCTTCAGAGTTTCACTCTGTAGCGTAGTCTACAGTGCAGTGGCAAAATCTCAACTTACTGCAACCTCTGCCTCCCACATTCAAGCAATTCTTCTGCCTCAGCCTCCCAAGTAGCTAGGAGTACATGAACCTGCCAACACGCTCAGCTAATTTTTGTATTTTCAGTAAAGATGGGGTTTCGCTATGTTGGCCAGGCTGGTCTCGAACTCCTGACCTCAGGTGACTTGCCTGCCTTGGCCTCCCAAAGTGCTGGGATTATAGGCATGACCCATCATGACCAGCCCACTTTTTTCTACTTAAAAATTTTTATTTTGAACAACGTTTGGTAAGAAATTAAAACAGTGTTTTATAGTTCTCCTTAAAGAGATCTTTGATCTCCTTGGTTAAATGTCTTCCTAGGAATATTACTTTTTTTGTGTGGTGCTATTGTAAAGCTAACTGTGTTGTCACTATAGTGAACCTTTTTTAGAAATCCTCATAGACATTTCCGTTCTAAACTCTAGTGACCCTGGTGCAGTCCCAAACAAAGATCTAACTTTTACCCCTAAGAATGAATTTTGAATTCTTCAAAGACCTGAAGTATTCGCAACAACAAAGAGAAAGCAGTCTTATAAATCAGACTAAACTGTAAGCATCTCAAAAATAAGTCTAGTGTTTCATTCCTTTTTTGTTTATAGTCAGCACATGCACCAAACGAAAGTCTTTTTTTCAAATTGTAAAACATATTTATTACATATTTTATTTTTATTATATATGTATTTTTAGTAGAGACAGGGTTTTACCATGTTGGCCAGTCTGGTCTTGAACTCCTGACCTCAGGTGATTCCCCCGCCTCAGCCTCCTAAAGTGCTGGGATTGCAGACGTGAGCCACTGCGCCCAGTCCATGGTGTGTTTAATGTGCCTTTTAAATACAGAAGCAGTCAAGGTTTGGTAGGCAGGGAGAGGAGGGCCAAATACACAGGTGCAAACCACTGTTGCATTCAGGGAAAGGGTAACAAATCCTCTTGTAGTAGAACAGACATGGTCTCGCAAGTCCTGTCAAATAAAACTACTTATCAGCATAGCTACATGCAGAATAATTCAATAGCTTGGAAGCCAGAAATCTGAGCTTCTTCATTTCTTAGTTCTTTCAGTGAATTGCTTTCAAATATACTGACACCTGTGTAACTCTGTGGGCTATCACTTCCTCAACTCTGTGGAAACAGAGAACTCTTACATGTATTCACATATTCATGTACACATGACAAATGGACGGCAACTTGGCTTTCCTTAAAATGTGGAGACACACAGGACCTTCTGCTAACACTGCAATTATGTACTCATAATCTCTTACTGTAAATAGAGGCAGACAAAGCCACTCCTGCTCTATGTCAGCTCTCCTGGAAAGAACCAGAATGTGGTTACTGTAATCTATTGATTTTTCCATTGGCTTCATGAAAGCATACATCCTGCAGTCTTGTGGACAGATCATCTGTAAGGCTCTTCATGAATTAAGACACATTAACTTTTAGCCACCTCAACTTTCCTAAAAGGGATGCTTTCGCTGTAAATATTCTAAAGCTATTTCAATCAAGATAGTCTCCAGCTATATTACTTAGAAAAATACTTTTAGTATGGAAAGTGAAGCTCACAAAGGGCATCTTAATATCTACTTATCTGCTTCGCTATTTTTCTGTCCACAAATGGCATTCATCAAAAGAAGTTAAATGGTAATGGTTTAAAACATAATCGTGCTGTCATATGTTCTCCAACTGTGGACACTCCACACACCTTAACATTTCAGATCACATGGAGAGCAAATTATTGGTATGTTCTTGGCAATCAGGATTAAGTTGCCAGAGTCATGTTGCTTAATAGCTTGCTTTTCATAAAACAATCATGGTGATACGTTTATATTTGTTGAGTCTACCGCATGTGTAATGGACTGTACTTCAGCATTTTCTCATTTAATCATGATAACAAACCTATAAACTAGAAACTACTTTGATTTCCTAGTTAATAGATAATGAAACTAAAAAAAGAGAGATAGACGATTTTGCCTGTGGTCATGTGGCATGCTGCGTTGTAGAGCTGGATTCAAATCTGGGCTTCTGACTTCAGAGTTCTCACTTTTAACCTCTCTACGAACTGCATTCTCCCCAAGTCCCATGTCAGTTGCTTGTGTTTCAAGACTCTAAGCGTTATTCTTTCCATATGAAGAAACTGACTGTATTTTCAGTCTCCATACTTCATAGGAGTTCATCTTATGATTTCCGTGTTTTTGGATATCCAAATCTGTACGTTTAACTGTTTGTTATATTAACCCTGACATGTTTCAATGTTATAATCACAGAACACCCTCAGTTGATGTTTTGCAGCATCCCCATAGAGTAACCATCTTTATGGTCCCTCTGGTCATCTATTCTGTTCAGAAAATCGCTCTTGTTCCCACTTATTTTCAGTTCCCGCCAGTATGACAAACCTCTACATATTGTTGTGTGGAAAACCAGTCCTCAGGCAGAAGTTGAATAAGGAATACCTTTACCCTGTTAGAAAACTAAAGAAACATCAGCAGTTTCTTCAAGAGTGAGCGCATGTCACTTCCTCTGTTAAGCCTTCCTGACTATGCCAGGTAAAGTTAACCACAACCAAAGTTTGTGTTTCCAGAATGTTCTATATAACACTGTATGTTATTATACGCTGCAATATTTTAATACGTCTGTCTTTCTCATAAAACAGTAGATACTTGACGGGAGGAAAGGGTCATGCTTACGTCTATATCCCCAGTCCTTAGCGCAGCTGCTGGTGCAGCCTCGGTGCTGAATACGTGGCTGTGGAAAGTGGGAGAAAGCAGGGAGCGGGGAAGAAGGACAGGAAGGGAGGGAGGGAAGAAGGAAGGTGGGGAAGGAGGAGTAGATTAATTACATTAACTTGGCGTGTGGTTTATATACATACTAGCTGTTTCAATTTTTCTGTAACTTGCCATACTGCCAGGGTAAAAGAAAAGAAATCACATAAGAAATGTACTCTGAATCCTCTGACCCAGATTTCAAAGAACAGAAAGAAAGCTGGTCAGAAACACTGAAAATTGTCATGTCATTAGGCTTTCCAGGAGAATTCTATAAGGCTTCCACAGTGCTCTTTTAGACGAGCCACGTGTTATAAAAACTTGATTGTTTATTGATGTGCTTTATCTAAAACATGGTTTTAAAGTGTGTGTGTGTTTCTAACCTGATAGGTAGAAGCTAGAACAGCTGCCATTTAAAAATTGCAGTCAGTTTGCAGTCTTCTATAATACAGAGGCCTAAATTCCCCTTCGAACAAGTATGTCAGTGTTTTAAATGAACCATGTAAATAGACAAATTTTAGTTAAAGTGAAAGCCAAGCCTGTGCTCTGAAATGGAGTGGTATGGGGCGAGGCAGGGGAGGAGAAGCTGCAGGGTGCATCTCTGCCGATTCTACCTCCAGTGAAGAGGGGATCCTGTGCTGGCTGCTGTGTGCCCCTGTGGAGGTGTGCATGGAAACTTCCGGGCATGGAACTCTTCCTTTAGGAAATAATCAGTAGGTAAGAGGTGGAAGAAGCTGCTTCCTTTGAGAGACTCCGAGGAGCTACAGGCACGAGCATGATGGCTTTAGGATGCTGGCTACAAAATGGGGCAGTGAACTGAAGGAAGGACACTGTCCAGGGCCACACAGAGCCCAGCGTGTCTAGGCGCCTGCAGGCATTAGGTTGGGAATTTGAGGAGCAGCTCACCTGGAAGTGGGCATTGGTGTTTCCACATGCGAAGCCACTAGAAAGCCAAGAGGGTGGCTGTTTTACTGGCTTCGGGGTGACAGCAAACAGTGGACATCACCCAGGAGGAGAGCTCAGGAAAGAAACCTGGCACAGGCCACATGGAAACCAAAGAGAAGAGGGTGCTGTGAACCCACATTTGATGAGCTCCCTGGAGAGTCCCATAAATTACCACTCTGGTGATGTTTAGAATGATGTTTAGATGATAGGATGGAATGCACCATAAATTCAGGTGGGATAAACGTATGTCATGGGAAGTTCAGCATCAACCATTAAAGTTACTGTATTTGTGCTCAAATACAGTCAGAACCCCTGTGGCACGCCAGTTCACTTTCCCTGCCCTTACTGGTCATGTCCAGTTCTCCCTGCACTTCAGGGAGCTCTGCAAAAACAAACCCATCCGCCTCTGCCCACCACACACGATACGTAGAAATTCGGTCACTGGGTCTGCCGTTTCTACTTTTTAAAAAAGAAAACTCTCCATGTAATTCTGTCTCATGGATGCTTTTGTTAATACTTGCATTACAGTTTGCAGAAATCAAATGGGGACATGCAACATCAAACACTGACCATGAAGGACCTTTCTTGAAGGTTGTATTTCATGTCTCTCACTCATTGGTAAGGTAAGTTCCTGAAGTTAAGGAATGTGGCTTTCACCTCCTTGTATTTCCCACAGGAGGTAATGTGGTCCTTCTGTGTGTGTAAATGGCCTATTTCCTCATCCCCAGGCTCCTCGATGTCACTGTGCACTGCCCGCAATCTAGTTCATCCATGCCAGTGCTCTCTGCTCTGCTGAGCAAAGTTGTTCATGAGGTTCGGCTCCCTCTCTGCTGAGCTTTTGCCTCATCCTTTATTCTCAACCCTGACCCTGTACAACTTGTTCCCACTAATCGCCGTATCCTTGTATTTGCTTAATTGTCCTGGAGTATCCTGGAAATCATTTTTGTTGTTGTTTTCATTGGAAGGTGTTAACAACTCCTTCCTAGTATATACCATAATATAAAAACACATTAATGATGACATCTCAGTATTTATAAAAATAGCAAATTCTAGTCCCATCCTTTGTGACAGGATCTCGCTCTGTCACCCAGGCAGGAGTGCAGTGATATGATCATAGATCACTGTAATCTCAAACGCCTGAGCTTAAGCCAACCTCCTGCCTTAGCCTCCTGAGTAGCTGTTACTACAGGTGCACGCTACCACACCCAGCTAATTTAAAAAACTTATGTAGAGATGGGCCCTCTCTATGTTGCCTAGGCTGCTCTCAAACACCTGGCTTGAAGCAATCCTCTTACCTCAGCCTCTGAAAGTGCTGAGATTACAGGGGAGAACCACTGTGCCCAGCTGCCATACCTTTCTGTTGCATGTTTTCCTCTGAACCCCTAAACTTTCCCACACAGCTGGCTGAAACTTTTAATACATCCCTGCAAGTAATCATGCCTCGTTCTTCCCAATCCTTGACAAATGATGTTGCCTCCCACGTTACTGCAGCCCCCTGTTATCTGCTCATCTCCATTGAAGAAATCACTGCTGGGAATTAGATGTGCTCTGAATGTAAAACAGTCCCAGTTACTGGAAAGATCTCAGAAACTGTCATTAGTGCTGGATGCCTCATGCTCTCAATCTGACTGGTCTTCTTACTGTCACTGTAACACATTATGGTGATTTGTATCTTTGCACTTTTGCATGGAGCCCCTTCCTTTCCTGGAATCAAGTCTCGTTTTTACCCTCATACAGTTACAAGCATTCCTCCAACCTTCATGGTGTAAGGCCTTTCCCGCACTTGCCAAAACTCTTCCCTGCACACTCCATGTTCTAACAAAAGAGGGAGTTAAATGCAACTATTTCTGCTGTTTCAGAATTGGGGCAGAGGCTCCAAGTCTGAGAACCATTGGTCCTAGGCACTTACAGAGAATAAAATAAGAGACCTGAGACCCTGGGCTCATGTCCTCAAGACAAGGAGCAAGATGCTTTAAGAGGACTGCAGGGAGAGCTCTAGGTACTGGAATTTGTGGATATTCAGGTGATGGGCACCCTCCTGGGAAATTAACAAAACATTTGTATGAAGAGCAGATTCTTCAAGAGTGTAGTTCATGAATGCTGTTTCTGATCATTACTTCTCCTCAACTCACTCCGGCCCCTCCACCCTAATTCTGGAGGAGCCACAAAAGGAGTAAATGGGAAGGGAATAATAAGAGAACAAATAAAAGAAACTGGAAAGAAACCACAGCATGTCTCCCCCTCTAAGGTAGGACTGAGTGGTGAGAAAAGAGGAAGTTGACATTACATAAGTAACACATGTATGTTGGCCAACTGGACATTTTGATACTGGAAAATAAACAATACAGCTAAGAAGTCCAGCTTGGATTTTCTCCAAGCCCTCAGAAGGACAATTCTAGAGTGGACTGGGAATGCTGAGAAAGAATTTGGCTTTTTTCTGCACACGCCTTTCCAAGTTCACCTATTTAAAAAAAAAAAAATAACAAATAGTTCCAAGAATATATGTTATCATTCAAATTAGACTGCGTCTTTGAAATAATTCCCCAAAGTGTTCGTCTGCTGTTGTGGGTATGGAGGTTACTCAATTATTTTTGCCTGAGCCTCATCCTCCGTACCCCTCTCAACATCTAATCCATTTTTATCTCTCATAGGTGAGAGCAGGATTTATAGTCAAAGCTTATTTATAAATATTTGGATGCAAAAAATAAGATTATATTCAAAAGGCTGCCAAAAGAGTCACTTTTTTTTTTTTTGAGACAGAGTTTCGTTCTTGTTGCCCAGGCTGAAATGCAATCAAGCAATCTCAGCTCACTGCAACCTCCGCCTCCCAGGTTCAAGTGATTCTCTAGCCTTGCCGCTGAATAGCTGGGATTACAGGCACGCGCCACCACACACAGCTAATTTTGTATTTTTAGTGGAGACAGGGTCTTACCATGTTGGCCAGGCTGGTCTCGAACTCCTGACCTCAGGTGATCTACCCTCCCTCTGCCTCCCACAGTGCTGGGATTACAGGTGTAAGCCACTGCACCCAACTAAGAGTCACTTTCCCGGGGATTGCTCCATGTCCTAAGGATATATGAAGTCAGGCAACAGAAAGAAATACCATGTCAAGGTAAGTCAGAACAAAGTTAGCTGAAAGCTTATTCTACTAACTACATATGAAGTATGTTCTAGTTACTTCAGCTGTAATTCCAAATTCAAAATTATTTACACCCTCTGGTTTCCTATGTACTCATGGATAAAACATAACTGTGTCATAAATATTATCTAGCTCATAACAGCTTGGTGCTGATGCTGCAAGGTTTTCAAACAGCTTCAGCCGACAACACAGAGTTTCTTAAGGGTTAATTTAAATGTTTATATTTAAAAAGTATATTCATCTCCCCTTATAATATCCATCAGCCATCTTGCATAAATGTATTTCTGCTACTGTCATACCACTCTTTTGAGAATTTTATTTTTAACAATGAAAATAATATTTTAAAACCACTATGTAAAAACAATGCAAATAAGATCATAAGATACACATTTCTCTAAAAACCATACCTATTTTGTTCTATAGAAAAGGAATCCTAAGGCAGAGACAGGAGCAAAGCAGAGAACATTTTAAAATCAGGATAAAACAGAAAACATCTGAATCTTGAGGCAGCTGTCCTTACACTGGCGTAAATTTGGGGGCCACATCGCAACCTAGGCCGGTTTGTCTGTCAGCCACCTCTAGAGAGGAAAAAATAATTTCACATTTCCTAACTATGATGTGCTAGATATCTTACATATATAACCTCATTCCTTCTCCTTGAAAATACTGCATGATTATCTCTTCACATAGATGAAAAAAGCAAAGCTGAGAGAGGTTAAAGTAAAACGCCAAGGCTTTATACTATAGCTAGTGGTCACTGCTCTTGGTTCCTTTTTCAGAGAAAGCATGGCTAGAAGATCTTGAAAGTCCCAGAAAGCCCCATGAGACAATGACTCATCTCTGTGATGTGTGGCAGAATGAGAAACCACACTTACTTACAGTGGTATCCTTATCACTCTTCCATTGAAATGAACCCGATGCTCACACATGCAATCCAACAAGAAATAAATATGACAAAATAAAGAAAGCTGCATGTTTGAAGTACTCTCCAAGATGTCTTAGCACATTCCTGATTGGGACTGTAATATACAAGAAGCTTGATCCAATTTCTTTGAGCTCCTGGCTTTCCCCTAACCTGACATCTTGTTTTATTCTCGGTTTAGAGAATTCTTGCCCAATCTTTCTGTCTCTTTTATTCCAGACACTGGGTCCTCTATCAGCTGTCTCATATGTTATGAATTATCTCCCCTCCATCACTTTTCACAGCACTTTACAAGTGCTGACCATGGATCATATTCGAGTATATCAGGATCTAGGACAATGTGTTTACATTATAGAAATATGACCGGCTTTCATCCGTCTGAAACATCTCTTTTTATGGAAGACATTTATTGATACCTTCAGTCTTAAAAACTTGTTGGCATAGAAGAACAGGAAACTGGAAGAGGAATTTTTTACTTTTACACATTTATTTGCTAAATGTATTAAACCCTAAAATGTGCTACACATATACTATAAGAAATGCACATCATTGGTGAACTATCATAATTTATGCTCTGTAATTCACAATGCATACTTTATATTTATGTGCCTTAGTTATAACTGTCTCTTTTTTCTTTAAAAATAATATTTAATGTTTAAAGGAATTTTAAAGATCATCTAGCCCCAAAAGTATCATATCATAGGGGAATTTGATCAATATCTCTTTAAAGAGGTAGAATGGGAAGCCAGGTTTCCAAGTTCTAATCATTCCCAGAGGTTCTCTTGTAGTTAAAGCATGATTTTTTAATTAATTAGCTCTTCTTTTAGAAATCCTTTCTTGTTTCAAAAGAAGACATTTATGCAGCCAACAAATGTATGAACAAATGCTCATCATCACTGGTCATTAGAGAAATGCAAATCAAAACCACATTGAGATATCATCTCACCCCAGTTAGAATGGTGATCATTAAAAAATCTGGAGACAACAGATGCTGGAGAGGATGTGGAGAAATAGGAATGCTTTTACACTGTTGGTGGGCGTTTAATTAGTTCAACCATTGGGGAAGACAGTGTGGCAATTTCTCAAGGATCTAGAAATAGAGATACCATTTGACCCAGCAATCCCATTACTGAGTATAGACCCAAAAGATTATATAAATCATCCTATTATAAATAAATATGCACATGTATGTTCACTGCAGCACTGTTTACAATAGCAAAGACTTGGAACCAACCTAAATGCCCATCAATGATAGACTGAATAAAGAAAATGTGGCACATATACACCATGGAATACTATGCAGCCATAAAAAAGGATGAGTTCATATCCTTTGCAGGGACCTGGATGAAACTGGAAACCATCATTCTCAGCAAACTGACACAAGAACAGAAAACCAAACACTGCATGTTCTCACTCATAAGTGGGTGTTGAACAATGAGAA